>JADRCC010574256.1:0-10003 GCA_019843855.1 Hylomyscus alleni | reverse complement strand
GTTGCAAATAAGGAATGAGTTAAGTACTCAGGTGACTTCTTGTGAACCAACCCCAAATGAGTAAAGGAGCCAATCCCTGGGTGAGTAGGCAGGACTTCCGAGTTGGATGGAGGAAGAGAAGATGCTGGAGAGATTCTGGTCTTTCTGGACAGGGATAGCGTGAGGACAACATGTAGCTACAATTTCTCCCAGTTTCAATGGCCACCGGACGATTTAGATTTAACAAAGCTTGCAAGATTAGAATTTTAGTTGTTGCACCCAGTGATTGAGTTACCATTGTTTCTGAACTAAGTTTGTGTTGCATTTTCCTTCAGGCAGTGGCTCGTCTGGGTTCAATAGAGAAAGGTACAGTGGAAAGGCATGAGTTTGCTTGATGTTCACCACAAAGGTCATGGGGGAGTTGAAGCATGGTGCTGATGTGGTAAGGACCCACCAATAGGAACTTATTGTGGAGAGATTTTGGAGTTAGAAACCCTGTTTCAGAAAACAAAAACAAGAGATAAAAACTGCATGGTCAGCCAGCCTCACAGGGCAGAGAGTTGCCAGTGCAAAGCAGTAGTGCGGAAAGCTTGCTGGTCCATTTTAATATTTCCTGAAACACTCCATAGTCTCTATTCTAGTTCTTGTCTCCAAGTTTCTGCCTTGAGTTTCTTCTCTGGCTTCCCTTCATGATGAACTGTAAGCTAGAAGGTAAAGTAAGCCTTTCTTCCCCCAAGATTGGTCATGGTGCTTATCCCACGGATAGAAAGCGAACTAGGACAGAGACAAAGAGAAAGGAGAATCAGTGTTATTGTTGAACTCTGGCATGTTCCACACAGGCTCATGTTTTGAATGTTTTCCCAGACAGTAGTGCCAGTGGTTCTGGAGCCTGTGGGAGGAGGGGCATCACTGGCAGAAGTAATGCCCAGCCCATTTTGGCCTTGCTCTTTCTACTTATGGGTCCACCAAATTGTAAGGAGACACAGCATCATGTTCCCACTATTATGGATGAGAGCCAGTCTGCCATGCCTTCTTTGGATTGAAATGCCATAAAATCAAAAGCGAAAATAAAGCTTTTCTCCTCAAATTGCTTTGATCTGATTATTAATCATAGAGACATAAGAGTATAGCCACCCATCCCAAGAGAGTTGGACACTGGTGACAGAGACAAAGAAAGAAGCCATCTTGCTCTCTAGTGGCCTCTGAGGGCCTGCTCCCACGAACCCTGCCAACTATACTTCCAACTGAAAGCCTTTGTCCTCCTCCTCCAATATCAGCATACTTCCCAATCCCTGGTACATGAGCTCACCCCACTAGGCAGTTTTCCTGCAAGCCAATGATTCCACTAACAGCAATAGACTGGTGTCTTCCATGAGACACCTGTGTAGATGCAGGGATGTCATTCAAGGACTCTTGGTCCTATCACAAGGGACATGACCTCATGATGTCTGAATACCCTTCTTAAGAGTCCAAGACCCATATACCTGCAAAGATTTCCCCCAAATCCTCTGGGTAAATCTGCATATTAGGTTCCTATGAACAGCCTGGTTATATTGGTAGAAGAGAGGAAAAGCCTGAAATACTCCCAGAGTTACTAACATTCACCTCATGTCCAGCCATGACATGAAGGATTGCTTGTTTTGATTGCCTGGTACTGACAAAGTTATAACCCTGCCAGGCCACTACATCATTAGCAAGCAAGCTGCTTGGAATCAAAAGACTTGGGTTTAAATGATAGCTCTACTACCAACTAACTCTATGACCTCAGGAAAATTTCCTAACTTCTCTGTCACTCAAATTTCTCATTTCAGGCTTGGAATAAATCTGTCAGTTAGAGAAAATGTGAACAGAGCACCAGATTTTAGGTTTGATCTCCTGTAGAACAGGAATATTTTCTCATATCCCATGGAAATAGGACCTGACTAGTATGGTTTAGAAAATTCTTAGCAGAATAGAAGGAGAACATTTTTCCCCAATGGTGTAGCCACTGGCACATTGTCCTAAGTAACCCTAAATTAAAACTTATTGGCTCATCTAAAATTAAGAAAAACAAGGAAGAAGAGGAGGAAGAGGAGAAGTAAGAGGAAGACAAAGAATACAAAATGAAAGTAGAAGATGAGAAGAGGAAGAAGATCCGTGTGAAAGAGAAGGGATGAGACAGGGTGATGGAGAGAATGGATACGACCAAACTATATTGCATACATGTATAAAAATATTAATGCAAAAAAATAGCAAAATAAATCCTCAAAATACAAGCATGCAATAGGTTGTCTGTCCACCAGACATATATATGGGCAGCAATGAGGAGGCATGGAAGTGTGATACATGGACTGAAGGGTATGTGGGGTGGAGAGCTTGGCTGGCTGTGTGCTTTTAAGAAACTCCCAATGGCAATAAGAAGAGAAAATTTCAGACCGAAGTGTAATATTTTTACCATGTCATAAGAGTTGATCTTTTCCCAATGCTTCTTCTACACACCAATGTCCAACCATGTCTTAACCTTTTACTTGCACACCATGACCCTTCTAGGAAAGCAGTACTCTGTGCTGTCTTCTTCTTCTACTATCACAGAGCTTTCTAAGGCCCCTGCACTGGCAGCACAGCATACAGGCCTGAGTGCACTCAGGTAGACCAGATGTCTCTACCTAGAATGTCATTTGGGGTTGGTACTCAACCCTTAGAACCTCTCCAGGGAGATGAGGAGTCTTAGATTGGATTCATGACCAACAGCTGTCTAAATTACTCTGCCAGTCTCAGAGTAGAGAGAATCTAGGGCAACAATTCTCAATCTGTGTGTCTCCATCCCTTTGAACATCCTTTTTATAGGGGTCACCTAAGACCATCAGAAAACACAGATATTTACATATGATTCATAACAGTGGCAAAATTACAGTTATGAGATAGCAGTGAAAATAATTTTATGTTGGATGTAGTGAGAATTTTAGTCTCTTTAAAAGCCCATTTATGTTATATGAATATGTTTTTGTTTTAAATCCCAGGTGTGGGATATGGGGCTGCTTCAGTTTGTCCACAGCCATTAACTATGATTATCTTGTGCTCTAGGAGGGTCATGATCTTTGCCAGCTGTATATAGATTAATTCTGGGAACTCTGGGGAGAGAATAAATGCCAGAACCCTGAGAAGGGTTGAGGGCACCCCAAAAAAGAAGAAGGCTGCTGTTTCCTTTCCTCTACCTCCTGCCCCTGGTTGCTTTTGTTGAGGTTTGATGATAAAGATATTTTGATAATGAAGATCAACTTTACCCCAAGGAACCCAATACCCCTAATCAGCAGGAAGTAGCCTAAAGAGGTACTTGACCCCTTAACCTCTAACCTTCTTCCTCTCCTACCTAGTGTTGGGGTCTTGGAAGGAGTCAGGGTAGAATAAGGCTTGGAAGGAAGATAAGGGTATCAGAACTCAATGACATAGTAAAAAAAAAAATAGGGCCAACAATTGGGGGTCACACAACATGAAGAGTTGTATTAAAGGGTCACAGCATTAGGAAGTTTGAGAATCACTCGTCTAGAGCCTTCCCCATCTTAGGGAACCTTGCCTGTATGTGTCATGAATACAGAACTTCATTCTATAGGCATAACTTGCAGTTGTGGGCACTCAAGAACCCAGAGGATCCTACAATTTGCCCACATTCTAAGCCTGCTACTCTGTGCTCAGTGACAATGGATACTTGGCTCATCTTCTCTGAGCATACTTCCTCAGGTAGAGCATAATTGACGTAATGAGGTAAGGATGTAGTGAGGCGAATGAGTCCACAGTGGGGACTGGACAAGCATGAGACCTCTTCATTCCAAGCAAGTAACTGGTGGTTATGGCCAAAGCTGTTAAAATAAACATATCACAGAACCTGTTAGTTGCCTCCTCTCAGCCACAACCATCTCCTTACTCTGCTTTTCCCAGTCTCCTCCATGACTTGGAGGTTGTTTGGAAGAATGAAGAAATAAATTAATGGTGTCCTTCTGGAACGTCCAGTTCTTGAATTTCCAGGTTCTATTGGTCAGAAAAATGCATTCTGCAAGTCCCTATTATCACTGAACAGAGTTTGAGTATCAGACAGGCTTCGCACCAAGATGTTTACCAAACTAGTCGGGACCATACCCTCTGTATTTGTGAGGTATATGACCAGGAGTCAGATCAGTGGAGAGAGATGTCCTACATGTAATCCCAGGAAGAAATTTGGAGCTAAAACATTGGTTTCTCATCAACATTTTAGACAGGGTGTCACTATAACTCAGACTGGCCCCAAACATGGGAGCCCCTACCTCAGCCCCCTACATGCTAAGAACTTTGTCACTGTACTCAATCGAATCTATCCTGAGACACATATGTGTGTGCACACATACAGAGCCAGGCCAAGGTAGAAAGTCACCAACTCGACCTCTCAGACAGTTAAGTGGAGGCTATGAATTGTGGGGAGCTGAGCTATGGTGACACCAGGAATCCACAAGGGTTCCCTTATCCTGAAGCATATCCTGCCATGTGCAAAATAGCAATACCAACAGATAAATATGCTGCCTGTTTAGGGGACCAGATGGAGTCAGGGAGATAGACTCAGAAGCAAAGTCACGGACTCAGGAAATAAATAAAAGTCCAAGATGAAAGAAATTCAGAATGTAAGAACTGAGCCCAGGAGAATCAGGTCTCTTTAGCTAGTGGTAGGACGCTGTCTCACCTCAGCTTACTTCCACCCTCAGAGACCCCTCAACAGAAAGAACAAGAGAAGGCATCTCACTACCCCACTGGTCTCTAGACACTGGGACCATAGGCTAGTTGGCCACTCATCATTCTCCATGTTATTCTAGTCCTCTACACCTTTGTTTTTGCTGTTCCCGTTCCACAGAAACCCTTCCTACATGTTTCACTCTGTTAATTATTATAGTCCAAGCCTAAGCTCAGAGGACTTACCAAACCAGGTAAGTCCAAGTGAGCATCTCTGGTGCTTAAGAATCTCTCACCTCTTCAAGACAGGCTTGCCATGGGTCCATGGCTCCCACTGGACCAAGATCTGTCTTGATTATCTTTAGAGCCCCAACACCTATCATAGGTCTTGGTGTGAAGTTGCCTAAGTAATGCAACTTAATTTACACAAGTTGCTTATTGGGCCAGTTCCAACTGTGGAGGAAACTGGCTTGGTCTGTAAGAGAGAGAAAGTAAGGAGAGATATAACAAGGCTGGACATGAGCAGGTTGAAATTTGATGTGATGTTCAAATGCAGACAGAGCCACACAGTGCTCAGGGATGGTGAGAGGGATGTAGGGGCCTGCTACACTGGGTTGGTGACTGGAAGCATAGAGACAACATGTGCTCTATTAGTTAGAAGGTGACTTGGTGACAGTTGGAAACGGGGAGAGGACAGTACCCTCCATGATGTTCCTGAATTCACTGTAGGTAGAGACAACTTTTTTATATGATGGTAAGAGCATGGTAGTTAAAAATTTTACTGTTGCCCAAGTGTTGGACATTGGGCACAAGCCAAGACAAAGAGAACGAGAGGGGGACACTAGCAATAGATGTATCCCAAAGGGTTTCAACAAAAGCCTGACTCAGACCTTCTAATATGGGCCCCACTCCAAATCAACACACACACACACACACACACATACACACACACACACAATGGAAGGGAAAGGGGTGCTCAAGAGAGTCACACTTTGAAAGAGGGTGCTGGAGGGATGAGAAAATAGTGTTTTCCTGCCTGGCTAGGTGCCTGCTAAGCTACTGTGTGATGTTGTTGGGACAGAAGAGGGCTAGGAGGGAGAACAGGAGTGATGGATGTCCCAGCTCTCAGGAGCCCGGTACCCTCATTCTGCTGGAGACCACCAAAGGTACAAGGCTTGATGGAAATGCCCAGACCTCAAGATAGGCCTACAACAAAAACATTGGGGCAGTCTCTGCATTCCTGGTCCCATGCTACTTCCTGCATGCTCACCTGAAGGTACAGATGTTAGAGAATGGATCAGAACCCCCAGAACAGTCCAGGACAAACAAGGGCCAACCCAGAAAGGAGACTAGAGATGTGTGATATCTGTGAGGCTGAAGGACTTCTCAGTGCTTTGTGTCAACTTGAATTGAAACCAGCCTCTGAGAGCAGCCCCACAGTCCATGTGGAGACCACCACACAAGCTAAAGAAGAACACCACAGAGGAATTAAGACCACTAGAGTCTCCTTTGACCTTTGTGGGAATTACTTCCCCCTAACTCCCAAGGAAGTCCAGTCTCCAATTCCAGAGCAGACCTAGTTACTGACCAAGCTGGTTGGTTGGTAGTAGGTAGGTTCTAAATGGGAAGAGTAGTAACAATATATACGGACCCCGTGGCTCCTGTCCTCCAAGTCCAGGTGTGACCCTAAATGAGGCAAGGGGAAATCTCAATGTTTCAAGAGCCCAGAGTTTTGTTTTAGTGTATGCACATCTGCACACGTGCGTGTGTGTGTGTGTGTGTGTGTGTGTGTGTGTGTGTGTGTGTGTGCATGGGTATATGTGCATGTATCCGTGTGTGTGTGTGTGTGTGTGTGTGTGTGTGTGTGTGTGTGTGTATTTTTGACACCAGGTCCTATGTAGCCCAGACTAGTTTGGATATCACTATATAACCAAAAATGATCTTGAACTTCTGATCCTCCTGCCTCTACCTCTCAAGTACTGGGATTATGGGCCTGTGCCACACCAGTTTTATGCACTGCTGGGGATTGAAGCCAGCTCTTTGTACACGCCAGGCAAGCACTGAGCCAACTGAGCTACATTCCCAGCCTGAAACCTGTAGTTTTGACCTCCACAGCTGTCAAGTTATGGGCTCCACTCTAGCCAGTGTTAAAGGTAATTTGACAGGGTTCAGCAATAAGAAGTGGCTGGGGAAAAATGAAACTATTTCATTTCTCTACACCACCAAGTTGACACTCGTCAATAAGCCTGTTATGCAGAGGCTACCATGGAGCCCAAAGTGGGGAACACCTCTCAGCTCCCTACCTCTGTTTCTTGCACACATAGAATTCAAGTCAAAAGCCCCTCAGCTTTAATTACCAAACAACAACAACAAAAACTCCCCAGCCCCTCTCACTGTATGTCTTTATACTGTCATCTGCTCTGGCATTTTAATATCCAACTTCCCGTTGGAAGACAGATGCCTGGATGTTCACACCCCGTTCTAATGGCTCAATACCCTGGGTACTGGAGTGGGGAGGGCGCTTTGGAGAAGGGGAGGATGAAAGCCGCCACCACATTGAGCACAACTTTGGAGCAAATGGGTTTGAATATTCATTAAACAACATTTAATTTAAACACCCAAACTCTGGAAGCAGCAACATATGGCCTGTTTTATTTTACATAAACTGAATAGGAGGTGGAGCCATTAGTTTCTGCAGACATAATGTTCATTACCAATGAAGAATGTCTCCCTTTGAGGGTGTCTCAGCATTGTCCTGGGCCCATAGGTCTGCTGCCCCTGAGGGTCAGACGAGCCTCTGATGAGGACTCCCTGGTGGCCCACTCTTAAGGGCAGCAACTTTAGATAAATCCCTGTCCCCATGAGGATGCAGATTAAGGCTTTGTTGTCTCCTCACTTCATGTTTTGAGGAGTGAGTTGGTTGATATTTTTGTCCTCCTGGACTGAGCCCCTTTGGTAGCTAGAGACAGTATCTGGTAGTGTAAATCACAGTAGTCAGTGGCTTACAGACTTTCCATGTCATCTGCCACCCAGTGTCTTGGGACCTGGTTGTGTTTACAGGTGTACAGAAAGCTCTGGCTGGAGCCAGGGATGTATGTCCCCACCATGTGTATGTCAGCACATGTCCTTGTCGCTCTCTCGGTGGGCATGGATATCAGTTGTGGATTCACTTCCAGGGCATGGTACATGGACTCATGGACTCTTGTGCTAGATACAAATGTGTAAATGTATTTCTGGATGCAGCTGTGGCTGTGTGTGTGTACAGCAGGTGTAAGACGAGGCTTTTGAAGCTGTGTGTGCATGCATGCATACGTGCGTACGTGTGCGTGTGTGTGTGTGTGTGTGTGTGTGTGTGTGTGTGTGTGTGTGATTCTGGTATGTAGGTACACATAGCTACCTAGTTTCACACATGCATGTGTGGGAATGTTCTCTAACTGCCTTACACTAAGGAATTCTTTTTTTAAAAAAATATTTATTTTATTTATTTTATGTGTATGAGTACACTGTAGCTGTGAGCCATCATGTGTGTGGCTGCTGTTGATCTCAGGACCTCTGCTGGCTTCGCTCGCTCTAGCCCCACTCACTCTGGTGTAATTTTCTGCAGTTGCCTTCAGACACACCAGAAGAGGGCATCAGATCTCATTATGGGTGGTTGTGAGCTACCATGTGGTTGCTGGGATTTGAACTCAGGACCTTCGGAAGAGCAATCAGTTCTCTTACCTGCTGAATCGTCTCGCCAGTCTCACACTAAGGAATTCTTAACTTAGAGATCACAAGTACCCCCTTATAGGGTACATGGATAGAATGTCCAGGAATGTGAATGTATTAATAAAAAGGTACTTGGGGCAGCAGGGGTTGGTGGTGGGATATGGTCCAGTCAGCAAAGCACCTGCTATACAAGCATGAGGACTTGAGTTCAAATCCCCAGCCCTGTATAAAAAGCTAGGTATAGTGGTGCATCTCAATAAACCCAGTGCTGGTGGAAGCAGGTAAGACACAGGGCAGCCAGCATAGCCGAATCAATGAGCTCCAGGCAGACAGCAATGAAGGAACACAATGGAGGTAGACCCTAAGCCCCACAAGCATGTATACATAGACACACACACACACACACATGCACACACACACAGACATACAGAGAGAGACAGAGAGACAGAGAAACAGAAACAGAAAGAGAGACAGAGAGACAGGAAGACAGAGAGACAGACAGAGAGACAGATACAAATTCAAGGCCAGCCTGGGCCAAATCCAGTCTCAAAAAGGACAAAATTTTTTTGGGGGGGGAAAGCACCTGTGGGTTCTCATTTCAAACAGATAGGCATTTTGCTATATGTCCTTAACAAACATGACTTTATTTGAAAATACATGTTTCTGTCTTCATTTCTGTTGTTGTTGTTATTTTGATACAGGATCTTGAAATGTTGTCCTCAATGGCTTCAAACCCATAATCCTCCTGCCCCAGCCTCCCAAGTGCTATACTTATAGATGCCAGCCACCATGCCCATCTCGTCTATACACTTATAAACATTTCAGAAAGGAATGCACAGACCACCCCACCAAGGGGCAAAGAGAGATGAAGGACCCCACGTGTGGCTCACAGCAGGGACCGGCTCACTATGTCTAAGTGTGTATGTGCAGGAACTGTGGCACCAGAGGCAGCTGTGGCCTCAGCTAAGGGAGACAGTGGGAACAGAAGGAAAGTAAAAACTCGCTCATCCCTGCTCCAAATGTCGTCTTCATCCTGGGGGGAAGGTCTTCTGAAAGCCACTGACTACTGTGACAATGCAGGGGGATAGATTTCTCCCATGGCTAAAACCACACTGGCCCCTTTCAGGAAGAAACTCTCTAGAGTGTTTCTTGGCTCTACACTCCAGGCTAATGTGGAGCAAGAGCTTGGCAGAAGCTTGAAGGCTTTTCAAATGAAAGTTATGTCAGGCTCTGCCCCAACTTTTATCAGTGTTCCATATCCAAATATTAATACCAGCAAGGGCACTTCCCTTGAGCAGGCTGCAGTATCCAGGGACAAGTCCCTCCCCTTGGTGGCGATGGGCCATGGATCTGGACTTTTTCACCCTGACACTCAAAATTTCTCTCTGACTGTTACACTCACTCTTGGTCTCAGAAAAGTATGGGTTTTGAGTAGACTGGAAAAAACCACAACATGAAAGCAGATCTTTTTCTGGGCGGTGGTGGTGCACGCCTTTAATCCTAGCACTTGGGAGGCAGAGGCAGGCGGATTTCTGAGTTCGAGGCCAGCCTGGTCTACAGAGTGAGTACCAGGGCAGCCAGGGCTACACAGAGAAACCCTGTCTCGAAAAACGAAAAAAAAAAAAAAAAAAAAAAAAAAAAA
>JADRCC010574255.1:0-16034 GCA_019843855.1 Hylomyscus alleni | reverse complement strand
ATGTGTTACACTTTGTTGAACAGTGAAGAAGTCAACAAAGGGAAATGGGATGAATCATCTGTGAGTAAGTAAAGAAAGATGGAAGGAGGGAAGGAAAGAAAGAAGTATATATTGTCATAGTGTCTCAGAAGGGAACAAGTCTCCATGAGGTTGAATGGTCTTTGCTGAATTGTTGAGTTGGACATCACTGGTAAATACAGCAGAATTGTCACTCTGAAGTGGGAACAGAAGTGTTTTTGGAGATAACTTCTTTGCTTCCACAATATTTCTGCTTAAGGAACCAAGACTAACCAAGCAAAATTCAAAACTCTTCCCCTGCTCTAAAAGAACGAAGACCTCAAAATCAAATTATCAATTTTCTTTATTAGTTAAAGTAGTACTGATCATACCACAGCCCTCCCATGATCTCCGGGCTCATTGTGGCTTTCTTTAACATTTAGGCCTACCATTTTCTTATATGAGTCAACTATACATTATCTTTAATCTATTGTTGATTTATATGATGATTTTAAACTATCAATGAACAATTCAATATAAAACTTAAAATTCACAGATAGAGGCATAGGCATTTGGAGGAGTCAAGCCCTTCCCCCAGCACACAGAAATTAGTAAAGTGAGCCGCAACACTACATTGCTTTCTTCCAGCTTAGTCACCTACTAAAATTGAACTTTATTATATTAAATTTAGTATAGTGATCCTTTTCATTGGAAAGCATGAGATTCAAACTAAATTTATACTTAAAAAATTTGTGATGTCTTTAGTAGCTAAATGATTATCTTCTTGCTATCAAAGATCTACCATCATACAGTGAAATATTATAAAAACTCATGTGAAATCTTCTAGAGAATACACACATGGGCATTCAGTATTCTTAAGCTTCAGTAAGTAATAATGTAATGTCATGACAGAGTTCTTAAGATACCTAGAAGATACTTTCTTGGTAGTGAGCACATCCTTATTGAGTTCCCAGAGACTAGCCCAATATTCTGCCCCAAAGCACATCCTGGATATATTCTAACCTAAATACTTGTACACATGGATGATAGTTTGACTAGTTGCTAAACAACATGATTAGTTACCATAGTGGAAAACCCTGCAAAACCTGTTCTTTGTGTAGATGACATTGAACAGGTCATGTTAGATGAGGGCAGAGGATATGGCTGTCATGTTTCCACCACTAAAATTGATTGGTCACTGTCACATGACATCCACCCTGTCTGAAGTTTTCTGGCCATATTTTCTGATGTGGTCACCTTGATGGGTTAAGGAAACCCTGTGACCTTGACAGTTAAATCAGAGCAAGTGGGGTCACTGGAGGTTGGCCTTAAGGTTTTATAGCCTGGAACTGCTTCCGGTCTGCTCTCAGCTTCCTGTTCCACCAAGATCTGAGCAGGTGAAGGGTCCCATCTGCATATTTCTGCCACTGTGCCATTACCTGGCACCACTGAGTCAGTCACTTGCCACTCTCTCTTCCCTCCACAGTGGACTGTATCTCCTTAAACTGTGAGCCCAGCAAACAGATGGTTCCTAAAGTTGAGGCCAGCTTGCTCTACATAGTGAGTCCCAGGACAGCCAGGGCTCTGTAGAGCCCTGCCTCAAGAAACAAGAACAGGGAAACAAGACAACAAAAAAGTGACTTCAGTCAAGTATTTTATCCTACAATGAGAAAATATAGCTAATAAAAACCCCCAAGCTCCAATGGCTTCCCTATTTGTCACAGCAGCCTGACTCTGATGAAAGTCAGGGATTCTTGGCGTGGGTGGCAGTCCTATTTTAGACAGAAAAGGCTTGGCGTGCTCTCTGGAACTTGCTCGATCTCACCTCTATCTTGTCACCTTTCTCTCACGCTGTCTTTGTAGATAAAGCACCTCCCCTGAGTTACCTCCCTCTCCGAGGCCCACATGTTCCTCAAAGCTGTTCCCGGCTGCTCTGGGCTCCTTCTCTGCCAACTTTCCGGTCCCTCCCTGTGCTCCTGACATCTTCCTTTCTCCATGATGTATATATTTTTAAGACATTAGAGGACTTACCATCACCACATAGTAGGGAATCTGAGCCCCTAATGAATGCAACTTTAGGTTAAATTCTTCAGAAACAGTGAACATCTTTTTACAAAGAAAACTTCAAAGAGCTATTCACTCTTTTAGCTGGCCATTTTTGGTGTTCTTAACTGATGAATGTATTAAATTTGAAGCATGGACAGTTATCAGCTTTGCAGATTTAAGTATATTCCACATACTACATTGTCAAGTTCTGTCAGTCTCTTATAAAAGGAACAGGACAAGGAAGTTTGTGGGATCACAATTTAAATAAATGCATACTTCAGAGATGTGCTATTGTAGCAATTGAGTTATTTCTGTCTTAGAATTTTAGAGTAATGCATAAAGTTTTACTCAAACATCACATATATTTAAAAAGCTTTCTCTGTAATATTATACAGAGGATAATGACATATATTTGAGGTAACCAACCCACACTGATGTTCAGAACATAAATCTTTAATGGTGCTCTTTATGCTATACTCAGTAATAGTAAATTTTATTAAAGATAATTTGCAGATATCCATTGGCAAAATATAATTAAGTTATGAATATTCAAATTAATTCACAAAATTTAGATGGTTTAAATATTCATTTAATCCAGAGACATGGGAGGTACTGGGTATATAAGCGACAGCACATTGGAAGCTCCTTGAGGGCAGGACTGTGTTCTCTGAACTACTTCCCATGTTCTCCAATATAAATGTACCCTATGAATAGATCTTCCTGTTCTCAGAGATCCTGTGAATAGACTGAATCAATGTGAAGTAAGTTATAACATTGTTCATAGCCACGCAGTGCAAGGAGTACGATTCTTCATTCGTCTTTAACATCAGAATAGCACTGTGGGAGATTATATCTCTATCTCTATCCTTATATCTATCTATCTATCTATCTATCTATCTATCTATCTATCTACCCACCTGTCTGTAAATATACATATACACACATATTTGTGTATTCATATATACATGCACACATGTATATATACATATACATACATACATATATATTCATATACACATATTTCAGGGTATATATATATTTTTCAGAATATGTATAATCCTGAATTGGTCAGACATTAGACTGTGTTTAAGGAAGTTCTTCATAGTATCTCATAGATCACAGAATATCTGTACAGCTACCTAAATTGAAGCATTTAATTTTTGCTTAGTAATTTTTTGTTCAACTACATCACATACACAAGTGACGATTTTTTTTTTTTTTTGCCCAAGACACTAGATACTTGAAACTCATCTGGCAGAATCCAACACTGAACACTGTGGCTTTTACTGAGAATACTAGTATTTTTCTTCTTACTCCTTCATTGAATATGTGCAGGTAAGACTTGTGCCTACTGGTGCTTCACAGACTGTTTTAAATATGGTAGCCATAAATATTACAAGATGAACTTCTCAGTGGAGCAGAAATAGACAGGGTCTGCAGAGTTGTCTCTAGTCATACTCCTGGCCAATCTCTTCATGTCCAGAAAACCTCTTTCAGTGTCAGGATCCATTTCTAGAAGGGATGGTATACTGGCTGGTTTTATGTGTCAACTTGACACAGGCTGGAGTTATCACAGAAGGGAGCTTCAGTTGGGGAAGTGCCTCCATGAGATCCAGCTGTGGGGCATTTTCCCAATTAGTGATCAAGGGGGTAGGGCCTCTTGTGGGTGGTGCCATCCCTGTGCTGGAAGTCTTGGGTTCTATAAGAGAGCAGGCTGAGCAAGCCAGGAGGAGCAAGCTGGTAAGGAACATCCCTCCATGGCCTCTGTGTCAGCTCCTGCTTTCTGACCTGCTTGAGTTCCAGTCCTGACTTCCTCTGGTGATCAACAGCAGTATGGAAGTATAAGCTAAATAAACCCTTTCCTCCCCAACTTGCTTCTTGGTCATGATGTTTGTGCAGGAATAGAAGCCCTGACTAAGACAGATGGTCAGCACCTGGCTCAGTAGCCAGAAATTTACTTTTGCTGCTTCCTGAGTAAGTCTCTGATTTTTGGTAGAGAACCCAATCTCCAAATCTGTTCAGAGTAAGATCTGACCAGTGGGATATAGTGATGGACAGCCCAGCTTTGGGTTGGGAGATGGCTCATGGGATAAGGGGACATGTTGTTCTTACAGTGGACTTGCATTATGTTTCCAGCACCTGCATTGGGAAATTCACTCAGAATGTCCTGCAACTTCAGGTCCAAGGGAGCGGACATCCTCTTTACAACTGTACTGTCTGCACCTAGTGTGCACACAAGCAAGCTGACATGTGTGTAGTTACATACTTAAATCAAAAGAAATAATTAAAAAGACTGAAAAAGACTGGAGACTCTGGATCAAGCATGTCTTTTTCCTGGAAGTTTGATCTTTGACAGGTCTGTCCTCAGCTCGCTCGGGGATATTATCATTGACAGGGACCAGCAAACTCTCTACTGTTCATATCCAGTCCAACTGGGGTAATGCATATAGGACTTTGGATGCAAGAGCTGACACATGCAATGCACCCTCACTCATTGTTATTACTACGCTTGAATTTATCGTACATTTGCTTTGCAACAGAAAACATGGCTCTTTAGTGACTTTAGCTACAGCATTTAGGCGGGAAAAAAGGAGTCATGGTGGTGGTTTAATTTGATCCCATGAGACTTTAAGAAATTATTGTTAAGGTCTGATATGAAGTGGGATGAAATGGAATGAGTTATAACACACTGAACAATGATACAAGAAGTGCCTCACTCATGGGGGCACAGCTCAGTTTATAGAGTGCCCACCTAACACACATGCAACCCAGGCTTTCTTCTGCCCCACTTGCTTTCTATTGCCATGATGAAGGCAACTGGATGAGGAGAGGGCCTCTTTGGCTTATGCACTCTAATCACGATCACAGTCTATCGTGAAGGTAAGTCAGTACAGGTACTCAAGACAGGCACCTGGAGGTAGGAGCTGAAACAGAGACAATGGAGAAGTAATGCTTACTGGCTTACTCCCTTGGCTTGCTCAGTCTGCTTTTCTATAGATCCCAGGACCACCTGCCCAGTGGTGGCACTGCCTGTAGTATGCTAGGCCCTTCTCCATCAGCCATTAATGAAGAAAATACCACACAGACCTCCCTACAGGAAATCTTAGGGAGGGGATTTTTTGATTAAAGTTCCCGCTTTCGATGGCTTTGTGTCAAGTTGACAATCTAGCCAGCACAGGTCATGAACAATAGGCCTTGCATGAACTGGATATGGTAGTGCAGTCCTGAATCCTAGCACTCATGAGGGAGAAGCAAGAAGATCAGAAACTCCAATGTATCTTTCCTTGCCTATACACTGAGCCAGCATGTGATACACAAGTCTCTGTCCCAGATACCAGAGAAAAGAATCTCTTATTTCCAGTTCCTCTACAATCATCCTTATTTACCACTCACTGTGCTTAAACACGGGCAATAGACTAGTATGTAGAAACTCACATCTCATCCAGGAATGGAGAAAGACTCTAATCTTACTGTACCTTCTTCAGCATTTGAGCCAGTGGATAGTTTTTATTAAATATTTCCTTCTCTCCAGCCATACCAGAGTCTACCAGGTGAACATTGAAAAAAATATTTAAGTAATATACATTTAAAAACTCTCATGTTACTAATTGTGATTCTCTTTAGAAGCTCCTGATAATTTAGTGACAGGGTTTAGGTATAGGATAAACATGTAAGAGAAAAGATATTCCATTGAAATAATGAACAAAATAGAAGCTTCAGTGTAGTAGTTGGAGAAATGAATATATGATTACATTAGAAAACTATTTCTTCATATTAAATATACTGATTTTTTTACTTGCTTAGTTATAAATCTCATCTTTTAAACTTTCATGTGTGTTTTGCATTTAATAAATCTGTGGCTTTTACAAAGAGTTAGAGTGTGTTTACATATCCCTGTATATACTCCCCCACTTCACCGTTTACTAAAGAGAATGTCACTGTCTTTACAGAGAGCTAGGAGCAGTACACTTCACCTCTCTGTGGCATCTGACTACATAGATTTTATTTTCACGACTGACAGAGCATTGCTTGCCAGGTGCTCAGACCGAAACTACTGATGTAAAAATGGCTGTTCACAGCCACGGCGACGATGAAGAAGCCTGGTGACGTGTCAGGAACACTATGCCAGCTCAGGCTTCCAGGAAAAATGATCATGTCTTGAGAACAGAAATGTCTCAATTTACAGCACACATGATTTTTTATTTCCCAGCAAACATTCAGCAATGCAGCCGTTTGCAGAGAACGCATTTTCTCGCTAAACATTTTTCTAATTCTTGAGAAAGAATTATGAACTGAGATTTGCCCAACTCTACAGCAGAAACCATAGCCCACCCAAGTGTAGTTTTTACAAGGCCAGATTTGTAAAAGAATGTTGACTGAAGTTATCAGAAGGAAAAAAAATAGGGAGTTATTTATGAACTTACAATGATGAAAAATAATGTTGGCCAGTCATGCTGGTTTTCTTACGATAGCTATACTTTGTCATGATTCACGATTCTTTTTACTAAAATACTTAGTAAATTTGCAGTCCTGAAAATGCAGACGTAGAGGAATTGTAAACTAAACAAACAAGCAAACAAATCTCCTGAGCTCTGCCCCAGATTATTAATTCTAATAATGTTAGAATTAATAATTCTAACATTCTAATAATGTTGAAGACAGGGCAAGAAGATCAGCATGTTCTACATAAATACGCAGAAGCACAGTAAGTGTGCTGGACATCACGTGTCTTCAAAGGTGCAATCTGTTGACTGGACATCAAAGAAATGAAGCCATTTCTTTGTGGAGGTGCAAATTGGTAGTTGGGTCACTGATATCAGCAAGGAAGGAGACAAAGAAAGGGACTCCACAATGATAAGTTATGTTGCAGCCAAGGACTAGGGAATCTCTGTTTCAAAGAGAGGGTGATACAGTCAAATAGAGGCATTTTGTGGCACACATGGTGTGTGTGTGTGTGTGTGTGTGTGTGTGTGTGTGTGCCTGCATGCATGCGCGAGCAGTCAGTCATGTGTGTATGCCATTATGTGTGCAACTATGTATATGTATGCATGTTCACTTTGAAGCCAAGCTCACTATCAAGTATATTTTTCAATTGCCCTCACCTCAGTTTTTGAGACAGGGTCTCTCCCTTAAACCTGGAGCGAGCCAATTGGACTCATCCTCCCATCCCTGCCTCTCACATAATGGGGTTTCAGATGTGTCAGTCTTCGTAAGTGGGTCTTGTGTACCCAAACTCAGGTCCTCAAGTCTGCAGTGCAAGTAGTTTACCAACTGAACCTTCTCTCTGGCCCTGAAATCTCACTTTTAAAATGACCTCTCTGGATGGGAGACTTGGAAAAGTTTTAACTCCTTATCTGTATTGCAAGCTATCTGGTCTACCCCTTTACAGCTGGCAGGGTCGACTTAATTACCTCAATACCCACCACCAAAAATGGGTGCTTGCTTTGCAACCAAGGAAGTTTGTGAGCACCTCTTCCCCCAGTTTATATCACAGGAATGCATACAGCAGGAATGTTCTAGTAGATGTCTATAGATACACTTGAAATTCCAATTGTAACTTCAAAAATACATAGTCCTGTGTCATTACAGTAGAATTGGTTGTGTTATAAAAATTATACACAAATGAGGCATGAAGATATATAGAAAAAGGGAAAGAATACATCAGACTCATCTAGAAGAAAAAGATGACTAACTCCTGTACCAATAGGAAGAGAACAAGTCTTGCTAGAAAAACAACTATAAAGACATTGTAAATCAAACAGCATAGGGTTTAGAACATCAAAACCTTAGAAATTTTCATCTATTATTAATTATGATAAAAAATTCTATCTCAGAATATTTTACACAGCAACTGTTGCTAAGAAAAATCTACATCTTCCTGAACGGGGAAGTTAGAAAGAAGAACTGAAGTTCCAATGTCCAACAAAATCGGAGAGCTATTAATAAAATAGTTCAGGAACCTTTGTAGTTTTTTCTTTCAATTAAAAAGCCATATTTTAAAGAGAAGACAATTTATTATTTCAGCAGCATTTAAATATTTAATGGGTCTACAATTAGAATAGCCACTGACCATGTGGGAAATTAATAAGTTTCTTTTTAAAAAAAAAAATCTCGTTTTGATATTAGGTTGTTACCGTTTCACCTATGTGATATATAAGCTTACTCACAACAGCCTGAAAAACATTAGAAAAAATTCAATGCTATAGTTTTATTCTGAATTGCTGACGGAAGACCTTCATGGGCCTTCTTATTAACCTTTTTATTAACCTGTTAAGTAAGCTTCTTATTAACCTGCACAGGCAATAGCAGGATAGACTTCCCCACACTGCTTCCAATGGTCTTTGAGGAGCTAATTAGTGAAGTGAGGCACCCCTAGACTTTCATCTGCGTCCAATCCATATTCTATCCACTGAACATCTGTATCCCAATTAACACCGTAACCTCATCTATCCTCCATCCACATCTGCACCACGGCTTGGATGGCAATGGAACGATACAGGGGCATAGATCAAGGCTAATCTCGAGAGCCCAGAAAGATGATTTAAACTTAGCTTCAGCTGCAGAGCTCTAGATGGAGTTGAGTTTTCTTGTGTTATGGTTGTCTGGGTTTAGAGAGGGACATAGTTCTATTCTTTTTCTTGTTGTAATATTGTATTCTTACAGCAGAGTTGAATGTGACAAGGATTCAGCGAGGAGAAAGCTTTTGGAAGCAAAACCAGTGTTCGTCGTTGAGGTGAAGTTCCTATGTGTAGAAGCCTTCTTCCCACACACTGAGCATGCAAGACAACGAGCCCTTTAAATCCAGACTTGTGAAAGTCTGTCTGATGACAGCATCTTGAGAACATGATTAAACTTTCTGACTCCCCAGCCGCCTCCTCTATCCACAGTGACACCGATGACCACCTCACTGACATTTTCAGAGTGTCACCAACTTATATGGAAAACTGAGATAATGTTTATTTTGTTAGGTTGTTGAAAGAGGTAATGTATAGTTTTAAATATGATCTAGGAAGGGATTAGGCCTAGTATTTTGTTAAAATTCTTGAGAATTAGGCCTTGGACTGAAGATGGCACATATATATATATATATATATATATATATATATATATATATATGTGTGTGTGTGTGTGTGTGTGTGTGTGTGTGTGTATACACACACACATATGCATATATATATGCAAATGATTGTATTTAAAAACTGGTATCTATAATTTTAAATTTATTACTAACCCTAACCCTAACCCTAACCCTAACCCTAACCCTAACCCTAACCCTAACCCTAACCCTAACCCTGATTTGTGTTTATGTGCACATGCATGAACACAGTTATGTGGGCACCTGCAGAGGCTAAAAAAGGATCCTGTGGAGCTGGAGTCACTGGCAATTGTGAGTCATAGCCGACACCCTAATCTCACGTGGGTGCTGGGAGCTGAACTTGGTGCCTCTAGATGAGCATCGAGTGCTCCGAGCCACTCACTCATCTCTCCAACTCCCTAAGTTTTTAGGTTAGCAAAAATATTGTGGGAAATAGTTGCCTCCATGTAAATTACTACAGTAACATTGAAAATCAAATTTTATAAAACAAAAACTATTGAATACATATTGAAACTGTTTGGCTATTTAATACTGTCACAGAATGTTTTCATTGAATTATATCAGATCATATCAGATAAGTAGCCATATCAGAATATATTTCCTGTGGAAATATTGGGCAGGTAGACAGACCTACTCTAATTTCATAAAACAGATTATTTAAATGGCTCAATGGTCAATATAATATTATTGGTAAAATGTAAAACACTTACTTATAAAAATTCCTCACAGTAATGAAAAGAGAAATACTATAACAATAGTTCTTAAAATATCTTCACATTGTGCCACATTCAATATTCAAGTTTCTACTAAAAGTAATGGTAATATTCAGCCACTGATGTCCTATACCAGGAGGCTGTGAGATATGAGTCGGCCTGGGTTACAAAATGAACTTTATGACTGCTTAGTTTGAGTACAAGACCAAATGTCAGAAATAATAAAGAAAAACAACAAAAATGGGGGGCATTCATAAACATATTGAAATAAGGCCTGTGTTCTTTGGGCTTAGTGGAATTACAGACAAGTAGTGGCTTTCTTAACGATTCCACTGAGTAGCATCCCTCTTACTGGGTTAGACGAGGATCATTCTGTATATGGTCATATGTGTGCTTAGTACACACATATGCTATTACTTGGAGAAAATTTAATGTTGTCTTAGTACAACTTGCAGGTAAGAAGTTAGCTAGGTTTACAGGATCCATTGGTGTTACTCTCTAGTGCACTCATAGACAAGGGCTGCCTGGAATAAATACTTAGACTCGGTCTATTGTGGTCCTCGGAGCGGCAGGACCCACTGCTGTGGTCTGGCTTTAGGAGTGAACTCAAATAGAAAAGGAGACTCCAGGATCAGTTCACTGGTCAATTTTTATATTTGGGTTGATTTCCTGAAAGATTTATTTATTGATTTTATTAATTGAATGAGTGATTGAGTGACTGAGATGGGTCTGACTCTGTAGCCTACAGACTGACTGGCCTGTACTGACATTCATTATGTGGTCAAAGGCTGACCGCGAATCCATGAACTCTTCTGCCTAGGCCTCTGAGGACCGGGTCCATGGGCACGAGCGGACACATCCTTAGTATTTTTCTTTTAGAATTGTCTATTTTATGTGTATGAATTTTTTTTGCCTGTATCTATGTGTATGTACCATGTGTATGTATGGCCCAGAGAGATTAGAAGAGGATGGTGTTAGAGCCCCTGGAACTAGAGTCATAGATGGTTGTGAGCTAGCATGTGGGTACTGGGACACTGGGACTAGAACTCAGGTCTTCTGCAAGAGCAGGCAGTGCCCTTATCTGCTGAGCCATTTTATGATCCCTGACATATACTATGCAGTGATACTGCCTTGCTGAATAAAGCCCCGTCCACGCCAAGCGTGTTCTTATTACCCTGCTTGCTTCTTGAACCAATCTTTTGGGTGTACCTAGGTTTTAATGGGCTCTAGTTGACAGATGATAGAATTAGCTTGCTTGTTGACATTGCAGTGTTGTAAAGGATGACAGAAACAGACTCTGAAGAGAGGTGAGTCTCCTCCAGGGCAACTCTGCATCCTTCCTGAGGAGTTTCGATTAGACTTGCTTCTATCTCGTCTATTACAGTTACATACGCTTTCACCAATGTAAATTAATGTAATTCAGTTTATTAAATAACAACAAGGCTGAGAACTCAGCCACCAGCTTTTTATTTGTACATATTGCAGAGATAAAAAAACACCATGATATACCAATAAAAGAGTATTTCAGCACAAAATAGTTTATTTTTAATTTATTCTGTACTGATTTTACTCTTTAGCCAACACGTTTACCCAGTGCTTTGTTGTTGTTGTTAGAGTATTTATCTCCCACGACTGTAATTATTTGTTTACATATTTATTTTCTTACTGAGGCAGCATCCTCTGAAAGGGCAGAGGTTCCTCTTTACTTAGTTTGTAGGTGCGATTTGTGCACATTTCATCGATACACATAACTTCTCTAATCGTTCTGTGGGTTCTCCCTATCCTCTCTGTCTTTAGAAGTACAAGAAAGAATGAAAAAAAAAAAAAAAAAACCAGGCACCAGCCTTTATTCCAGTGGTGTTAACTACAGTATCACATCTGCCTGGAGACCTGTCTTCTGAGAACATCAGGTAGAAGCAGGGGTGGGACCCACATTAACACTAAGTATTCCATATAGATGGAATCGATGTCTAAAGCATGTTTTACACTACTGATCTCATATACATTATGGTCTGCTAGCATCATTTCAGTATTTTTAAATACCCATTGACGGCTCACACCTGCATTCCCTAGCATAGCATTCAGGCGGCAGAGGCTGGAAAGTCACTGTGAGTTCAAACCACTTCCTGCTACAGAGTAAGGCCCTGTCTCAGTAAACAAACAAACAAACAAACAGAAGGTATCAACCAGAAATTGAATGGGGTATTTTTAATTGCAGACCTGAATGGAAATGTCTCCTTATGTCTTTCATCTCAGAAGATCAGCTTATCAACACTCTGTCTCAGTGTGTGTATGTGGACATCAGTCAGTGTCTAACTATACTGTGTGCAATGAGGAGGCATGACAAGTTTTTAACAGGCATGTAACAAGTCAATACAATCCTTGAAGGAAAAAAATGTTGTAACACTGGAGCTCAGAGGAAAGCAAAGAGATTCTTTTTAAGTGGACATTTGAAAATGAACTTTACATTTTTAAGTTCTTTCCACCATTACAGATGAATTTTATCCAAAGAAACGTGGCTCAGGTGGTGCCTGAGATTATCATCCTTTGCGACTCCACCACATACTGTCCCTCATAGACACAAGATGCAGACAAGAGCAAGGCAGGCTTCTTCCTGCATAGATTTTATTCAACCTTAATTTCACATAATAATCTCACTGTCAAGGCATTATTTGAACCCATAACTGCTGGATGAGAGGCAGCCCTCTTATATGGTGTGTCTGTACTAAGATGGATGCTTTGGGATTTCTCAGTGGAGAGTTCTTCCTTTACCAAATTTCCCCCTTGCTTAGTATGTTTGGTGATAGGATTGGTTAGTGACTGAATTCATACATGGTGTACCCATCATGGCAAACGGGACTGATACATCTCTTGTTGACACTCATCCTCTGTTTTATTCATCTAAAAAGCTCTGGGTGTCTACATTATGATGATGTTGTTTGGAGAGGTAAGGATACGACACACATAACTGAGTCCTGTCCACAGCGAGTTTATGTCTGGAAAAATGACAGGATCAGCAAGAAATGAACCTTACAGTTATCAGGGTGGTTGACCTGATAGCTCACTCCTGCTGGCTCTCTTTTGTCTCCTGGTTGGTTGGTCTGTTGCTTTTCTACAGGGAGTGCTATTTCCTTATACTATGGTCCTCTCAGGAGTCAGTGTTAAATAAGGTTTTTTAACTATTTATAAAGAGCAAAATACACTATAGAAGTAGTTTCCATGATTAAGAAATATGTAGGCATATAAATAGTAATATAGACCTATTTCTGTTGGGCATCAGAATCTAATACATAAACTGTCTGCATAGACCCATAATGGATCTGGGGGTCTTGTGGTTAGTTTTATCAGTCAAACCAGAATCACCAGAAGAGAGAGGTGTGGTCTTTGACCATGTCTGTGAACAACTTTCCTGATTGTCTTAACTTATTTTGAAAGACCCAGTGCACTGTAGGTGGCACCATTACCTAGGCAGGGAGTCCTGAACTGTACGAGCCATCCATCTGAGCAGAGCAAGTGAGCGTGGATGTGTTCATTTCTCTGTACATGGGATATGACTAGCTGTATAAAATTGTCGTCTTGACGTCTTCATAATGATGAACTGTGACTGAGTTTGTAAACTGAAGTAAACCTATTCTTCTCTAAGTAGATTTTTTGTCATAGCAACAGAAATGAAGCTAGGACAGATATATATATATATATATATATATATATATGTCAGTTACATACCTTTCTTGTTGCTATGATAAAATGCCTGACAAGAAGAGAATATATATAAATAAATTTCCTGTCATTGACAGGGAGACATGGAGGCAGGAACAGGAGGCTGACTGGTCACACTACATCTACAGTTGAGAAACAGAGAGAAGATATGACCTGGGACCCTGCTAAAAATTCTCAAGTTTATCCCCAGTGACTTACTTACTTCCCAGATTTTTGTCACCTTCTCAGATGGAGTCCCCAGCAGGGGACCAAGAGTGCTCAAATCTACGAGCCCTTGGGGACACTTCACATTCCTTCCACCACAGAAGACATAGCTGTATGAGGACATTAATGACTGACATGATATGAGACACTATATTGAGTGCTATAGAAAACTGAGGTGGGGAATGCTTTGGTAGGAGAATTGTCTTGGGTACTGTGATATATTTAGCACCTCTGGCTTCTACCCATAGATGCTAGTTGTGTCTGCCAAACTATGACAACCAAAAATGTCTCATTTGCCCAATGTTCCAGCAGGAGGCAGGCATTCCCTTGTTGAGACTCTTTTATCGACTCCAGCAGTTTCAAGTTTGGCTGTTGTGGCCTGTGGTGATGCTCATTCCAATGGCAGTTTCTGCATGAAAGCTATGGAAACGCACGAGTACTGGGAAGGCAGTTGGTGGCCAGATAGATGTTACAGCAACAACTTACAGAACAAGGGAAGAAATAAATCAACTACTTCAGTTGGTGTTTGACGGTTGATGAGGGCTGGGGAGATGGCTAGGCAGATTAAATGCTTGCCAGACAAGCTTGAAAACCAGAGTTTGGATTCCCAGAACCCATGTAAAGTTGGATGTGATGGCATGCATGTACAGTTCCGGGCTCCTAATGAGAGATGAGAGTTGGAGGCAGGAAAATCCATAAAAATTCATAGACCAATTATCCTTGGACACATGTGGTAAATAAGGGATCCTTTCTTAAACCAGCCTGAAGGTGAGGACTGATCCCTGAAGTTTCCCTCTTATCTTTACATACAAGCTGTGACACACATGTGTCCATGTTCTCATACTCAAAACACACACACACACACACACACACACACACACACACACACAGAGAGAGAGAGAGAGAGAGAGAGAGACAGAGAGACAGAGAGACAGAGAGATAGAGAGACAGAGACAGACAGAGGCAGATATTTAAAACATCTATACCTGAGCGATAAAAGGGGTGAAGGATACCATGACACAGATGAAGCTCAGAAGGGGCAGCAAGGGAGCCTAGAAACTATATATAAAGTTCTACTCTGAGACTTGAACTACATACTTGATAATAAAATAGTAGTAAAGGAGCAGTTATTTAAAGACAGGGAAGGGCTCCCAGAACACAAGGGCTGGAATAGATACAGAGGAGGGTGAGCATGTGCCCTGGTGCTGACTAAGCCCCTTAGGCAGAGGTGGAGGTGGGAGTAGAGCTCACTCAGCACTGAAAAATATAGAAAAGAAATGTCAAGAACATCAGGCTTAGCTTCCTGGGTAAAAGGTGTTGGATGGTAACCTTTAGAGCTTATAGTTCGTATTAAGATTTTTGTCCCTGAACCCAGTGAACACTTTCCTTTGAGCTGGACATGGCCATAGTCATCTTGAATCAGAGAGTCTGTGATCACATGAGACCTTCCAGATCTGGCCTCTTAGTATTCCCTCATTGGAGAAGATGAGAGGCTTGGGCCTCGCCAAGCCCTTTGGGCCTGAGTTTATAAAAGTCAATAGCAGTGAGCACTTGAAGGTTAGAGCTGCCTGTGGGTCTGAGGTGCTAGGTTCTACTTCCCATTGCTGTGGCCTCTGGAGTTGGACAAAACCCTTTCTTTAGTCCGTCAGAACCTTCTCTGCCTTGTGTAAGTAGACAGCACCCCATGAAAAGTCACTCAACGTCCAATTAAGATCTCTGTGTACATTAGCACTTTGAAAAGGCTGCCTTAGAGCAGCAGTTTTGAAGCTTGGCCGTGCTACAGATCCCACTGCAATCTCCTGCTTTTCTTAAGAATTAAAAATATAAAATAGACTAAGGTAGTTTGCTTGGCTGGAAAAATGCAGTGAAACCCTGGCTTCAATTGAGTATTAGCATTGTCCTTCCCAGCTTTTAGTGAATATAGATATTGAATATAGAATATGGATATCGAGATTACACATCAAAAGTTTTTAAAATCCCATTCTCAGTGTCATAGGTGTTGAAATATGCCTTATTTTCTTGGCTCTTCTGAGTTCTCCACATCTGGGTCAGAGGTCAGGAGAGTGTTTGTTCTTGTAGACTATCCATGGATCTGCTGACGGGATTCTGTGTTGAGCTTTTACATTATCTGCTTGATTCTCTTCAGGGACCATCTAGCATTTCTCATTTGAGGCTAAGAGTGTGTGACAGCCAGAGCAGAAGTAATGGATTCATTGTCATGAGTATAGAGTCAGGTTCTCAATGTCTCAGGGACACTC
>JADRCC010574250.1:0-12126 GCA_019843855.1 Hylomyscus alleni | reverse complement strand
ATAATATCTACCGTGTCTCCTGTGCGTGGCACTTTAACAGCATAGACACCGCTCTGGTCACAAGGTGTACTGGAATCTCTCCCTGCCACCTTTTTCACTACGCTGGAGATGAATAGCTATCCCAGATGAAGTATCTAGAGCTGGTGACACTAGGCTCAAATCTTCCTGTGCTAACTCTGCTTGCTTCCACTGTTCTAACAAGAGAAGCAGGACCCTGACGGGAACCCTGGCACCACCTGCCCCGCAGTCCCAGGAAAACAGCTCTATTTGCTGAGCTCCAGCTTTCTCAGGGTAAATTTAATTACTCATGGCATCCCTACTTCCCCTGTGCAGTGCCTGCAGTTCAGACCTGTGGATTCCTGCACCCCTTAGCCATGCCTGTGGTTCAGACCTGCTGGTAACAAAGTTTCTCCACTTTCATTTGTTTAAAACAACTTACTTTCACCTTTCATTTTGGGAAAATAATTTTGCTGAATATACAATTCTGGATTGACAATATTTTCCCTTAATTCATTTTTTTAATGTGTATGGGTGTTTTGCCTGAATGTACGTCTGGGCACCACATGCCTGCTGCCCACAAAGGTGAGAAGGAAGTGTCGGATTCCCTGGAATTGGCAGTTGTGAACCACCAAGTGAGTGGTAGGAATCAACCTGGGTTCCCTGGAAGATTAGTCAGTCTTAATCACGAAGCCACACCTCCATCCCCCTTAATTAGTTTTTAAGACTATCATTCCTTTATTCAGATTTTCTTCTCTCCCTTCCCAATCTGGTCCTCCCCAGTGTGTGTGTGTGTGTGTGTGTGTGTGTGTGTGTGTGTGTGTGTATGTGTTAGGCTTGGCAGTACTTATCATCTGACCATCTTGCTGGCTAATAAAAAGCTTTTGGAGCTGAGCATGGTGACTCATGCTTTAGTCCCAGCATTAGGAAGGCAGAGACAGGCAGACAGATATCTCTGAGTTCAAGGCCAGCTTGGACTACAAAGTGAGCTCCAGAATAGTCAGAGCTACATAGTGAGACCCTATCTCAAAATACACACACACACACACACACACACACACACACACACACACACACACACACACAATATATATACACAGGCCGGAGAGATGGCTCTGCAGTTAAGAACATCTTCAATTCCCAGCACACATACCACCTGTAAGATCAGCTCCATGAGATCTGAATTCCCTCTTCTGGATTCTCCACACTGCACTCCCATGCTCATATCCATGGTCTGTTAGCCCATCGGAGTCTCCCTTCCTCCCTCTCTCTCTGTCTCTCTGTCTCTCTCTCTCACACACACACACATACATGCACACATACACACACCTAAAAATAAAATAAAGCCGGGCGGTGGTGGCACACGCCTTTAATCTCAGCACTTGGGAGGCAGAGGCAGGAGGATTTCTGAGTTTGAGGCCAGTCTGGACAGCCAGGGCTACACAGAGAAACCCTGTCTCAAAAAAACCAAAAAATAAAAAATAAAAAAAATTAAAAATAAAAAATTAAAATTAAAATAAAAAAATGGGAAAAAAACAACCATACACAATTTCCAAGTTTTCAAAACTGGCCTAGGTATATGCACTTGCTTTTACAGTACATACACAGGGTCACAATTTTACTGTCTTTAAAGAGAGTTTCTGGGATGAGAGTTAAAGAGATGATTCATTGGGTAAAAGATTTTGCCACCAAGTCTGACAACCTAAATTTGACCTCCAAAATTCACCGAGAACTGACTCCTGCAAGTTATCCTCTGACCTCTGTGGGAACAGGCATGAATGCAGAAACACACACAGACACCCAGAATAAATGGATACAAAATAGTTTCTGGTTTAAATGATAACATTAGACGTGCAAATGTTTCCTGATGTGGCACAGGGAAGATCAAGTTCATATTCCTTAACTAAGCCTCTCAACTTCCGCCATGTGCTCCTCGCCTACACTTGCTCCAGTCACACCATGCAGCCTGCAGCTCTTGCTAGTACAGAGTTACAACTCTGGCCTCACACAGAGATCAAATCCCACCACAGCTGGCTTTCACCTGGATAACCGTAAATTACAGAACCCATCTAAATAAGTTCTGCTTCCTTATCTTTATCTAGAGGATGCTCACAATGATGGCAGTATAAATACCTTCTGAGTATTCAATATGAGCTATGCAGAGTTCTACCTTAACAATGTTGATTTGTTTTCTTTTTTCAGGCCTAGATAAGCAGTCTACCACTGAACTCCTTTCCCAATCTTCATCTAATTGTTTAACAGCAAAGCTGGATACTACTGGAAGCTCCCCTTGCAGACGGAGAAACAAGACACAAAGAGATCGGCCAAGAGATGTTTTAGCACTCCTTCCTACAACAGACAAAGATACTTCAAATTTTATAATGTAAATTTAAATATAAGGTATAAATACTGTGCAGTGTCTGCTCAATAAACTTCAGAGCCTATTAAATTCTTTGTGGGAATCTACCTTTTTTACATTTTTATATTTTGACTATTGTGGGGATAGAATCTAGGGGTTTGCACAAGTTAAGCAAATACTCTACCTCTGAGCTATATCAACAGCCCTTTAATTTTATAATGGGACATGTATATTCAACAGCAAGTGCAAAGTGCTTCTATGAAACCGGTGTTAGTCGAGCCTGTGTGCCTCCTGTATACGTCATTACACTGCAGCTCCCTCCAAATTTTAATTATTCTTACAGCAAATTGTTTGTATATCTTTTCCATGACCTCAGGAACCTTTATCTACTGGAGTCTTTCTTGTTGGGGATACCCAGAAAAAAGAAAGAAAGAAAACCCAGGATGAGGTGGAAGGGAGGTAGCAGGGGCTATCAGGGTAACCAGTGCTGCAGAGGAGACCTGAAGGCAACCTAACCTCACAGTGTCACCCACCCCTACAGTGGCATGAGAGGATGCTGAGCCACGGCCCAAACAAAGGCAAAAAAAAATCTGCATGGGAAGCATCAGGACATTAAACCATTAAGTCTGTTTTTTCTTCCTTTCTTTTTTTAAAACAATGTTCTATTAAGTGCATTTATGTTGAAGTATTAGTATATATTATTTAACCTCTAAGGACTCTGGGTAACTTTTTTTGAGTCAGGATCTCACTATGTAGCTACAGTTGAGCTAGCGCCTGCTCTGGAGACCAGACTGGCCTTGGACTCAGAGATTACCCACTTCTGTCTCCCCAGTCTTGGGATATAGGCCTGTGTCACCATTTTTGATAAAATATACAGTAATAAGTTACAGAAAATTCCTCATTGAATTTAGCAAAAAATGATTTCTATTAAATGAAAGACAACCAAATAATTGGAGGAAAAGGATCAAATGAACAAAAGCCAGTGCCACCTGGCCGCCACCTGGCTCTGCTCTTCAGACATTTACCACCGTGGTGATGGTTACGGGAATAACAAATCCTCAAAGAAGCACAAGCACGATTCAGGCCTTTGTCCCACTCCCATCAGAGTTATAAGTAATGAAAAATGGCTCCCAAAATAGCAAAGAAACTTCAAAAAAAAATCTTAGTAAGTGCTCATAATACACAATATAAATTTCTCAGTTATTCTAACTGACTGCAGAGTAAGAAATATGAAAGGTATACATTTTGAAGCACCCCACACCCTTGGTGCACACTCACACACATAAATGTAGCCGTGCTTTGCTACCTTGTGGGTTCTTCTTTTTCTACCTTTTATCCCCTTCCCCAGTTTCAGTTCCTATCACTAGATAAAAGAGAAAAGATAGAGGGGAGAGAGTCGGGGTGGGTACCAGAATCTAATTTCTTTCTTTTTGTTTGTTCTTTGAGCATGACTACTACCAAACCACAACCAACCCCCTGAATGACCAACAACCACCAACACTGCCTCTTGGGGCCCTAGCATTTATATATCCTCTGAAAAGTTCCCAGAATTCCATGTCACACAATCACAAAAACTGTATGGAGCTGACAAAACCATGCCTCTGCTACAGCACGAGATAAATCACAGCCAGCTGCTGTGAACAGTCTGATGTAGCCCCACATGCCCACACTTGGGATTAAAATGAAAGCATATTCTTATAATATTTGTGTTTTTTAAAGAAACCAAAGTTCCAGAATTGTCACTACACATAAAGGTGACTTTTGGGGCAGTGAGACTGCTCTGTGGGTAAAGAGCACCTGCTGTCATAAGGACTGAGTCTGAGCCCACACAGGGCCCACACAGTGGAAGAATCTGAGGAGCATCAAGGGAATGCGGCCTTGCTAGAGGAAACATGCCACTGGGTGAGGCTGAGTTACCCCTGCCTTTGGCTGTGGTTTGAGATGTGAGCCACTCTAACCACCTGACACTGGCTACCTCGGCTCTCGGATCATGGACCTCACCCTCTGGAACAGTAAACCCAGATAAACAGTCTCTTCTGTAAGTTGGCTTGCTCACGGTGTTCTATCACAGCAACAAAAAAGTAACTAATACTAATGCAAAAACATCTTATTTTAGTAAAAACAATACCAAAATTGTGCATTTAAATGATAATTAGCATCAAAGCAATAAGAAGAATGCCCTGACCCTGATGTTTGCACATAGCAGATGCACAGTTTTATTCAATGCTTACAATTCTTAGAGAGGGGCTGGGCAGCGGGCTCAGAACTTGAGTGCTTGTTGCTTCACAGCACCCACACTGAACAGCTCACAATCACCTGTTACTCTGGCTCCAGGGGATGTGACCCCTTCTGGCCTATATAGGTATCCACATGTACGTAGGTACATGCATACCTGTGAGTCTGGTATGTGTGTGTGAACTCTCAAACAAACATAAATAAAAACAAATCATTAAAAGGTATAATGATATATAATTATGAAAATGTCACAAAGAAACCCACTAGTTTGTACATTAGCAAAAGCTTAAAAATAGAAGACAATGTAGTCACCACAGGCTGGAGGAAGAAAGTTTTTTTGTTTTTGTTTTTTTCTTTTATGTGTATGTCTTCATGCACATCTGTGCACCTGTGTGTGCAATGTCTGCAGAAGTCAGAAGAGAGCCAGGCAGTGGTGGCGCACGCCTTTAATCCCAGCACTTGGGAGGCAGAGGCAGGCGGATTTCTGAATTCGAGGCCAGCCTGGTCTACAGAGTGAGTTCCAGGACAGCCAGAGCTATACAGAGAAACCTTGTCTCGAAACATTAAAAAAAAAAAAAAAAAAAAAGAAGTCAGAAGAGAGAGTTAGATCCCCTGGGATGGAGTTAGACAGTTGTGAGTTTCCATGTGGGTTCTGGGAATTGAACCTGGGTCCTCTGGAAGAGCAGCCAGTGCTCTTAACTGATGAGCCATTTCTCCAGCCCACCAACGGGGTTTAGAAAGGCATTCCTCTCAGTCTAGATATCACAGAAGCCACAAAACGCAGCCATGCTTCATAGCTAGCCAAGCCCGGGTACAGAGTTCTCTAGGATGGGGACACAGCTCAGCAGCACATGTGTGATCTCCAGGGCTCAACTTCCAGCATTTGTAAAACAGAAACCAAAGAAAAACCCTTCCATCCCTCCAGGAATGTGAACTGGCTCTTCATCTAACTGCCGATTAGCATTTGGAAGATAAATCTGATTTCTTTCTTTCTTTTTTTTTTTTTTTGGTTTTTCGAGACAGGGTTTCTCTGTGTAGCCCTGGCTGTCCTGGAGCTCACTCTGGAGTCCAGGCTAGCCTCGAACTCAGAAATCCACCTGCCTCTGCCTCCCAAGTGCTGGGATTAAAGACGTGCACCACCGCCACCCGGCAATAATTCTGATTTCTAAAGTTGCACTGGACCCTAGAGCCCAACACAGACTCAGAAATTAGATTCACCGGAACCCAGAGGCCAGAAAAGGATCATGGCCATTCTGACCACTCTTGCTCTCTTGCTCTCCTTCATAAGCAAAGGGTTTCTTTAGTTACAGATTCCCTTTGTGGTGTGAGAAGGCATTAAAAAACACTCATTCATGGAAAATGAGATCCATTATCTTGGAAAAGGCAACACATGCATGAGACAGCTTACTTTGCACAGTGAGCACTCTAACAGTCAAGGCAGCATAAACAGCTCCCAGGATGACTGGTTATTATTCCAGGTGAATATTCCGCTGGCTCTGTAAGTCACTGGGTTATTTTCTAAGGTATCTCTCCTTGCTGCTGAGAATTTATAAAAGCAATGCAAACTACACAGGTTTGGAAGGGCACACCTTTAATCTTAGCAGGCAGAGGCATGGAGAACTCTGTTTCAGACCAGCCAAGCGCTTTCTTGTTCTCTCTCCTTGTCTCTGTCTGTCTGTCTGTCTCTCTCTCTCTCTCCCTCTCTCTCTTTTCCTCCCCCATTCCTCCCCACCCCCTCTTTCCATTTACTCTCTCCCCTTCCCCCTCTCTTCCACTCTCCTCTCTTTTTCTGTCCTTCTCTGATCTCCTTTCTCTGCTTCTTCCCCTTCCTGCCAATAAACCTTCTTTATACTTGTTCTGTCGCATGGCTTGATTGTTCAGGGGGACACCTCAGCCTGCTAAGACACCTCCTTCTAACTCACCAACAAACAGAAAGTTAAAAGGAATTTAAACTAAGTGTCTAAGGGAGATGCCCTCTGTATGCTAATAACACAAGCTGATCCAATCACTTCCCTAAACAAAGTAATTACATTAAATAGCAAAATACCAGCATTTTAAAAGACATTTAACCAAACATACCTAAGGAAACAAAAAGATACTTTCTAAAAAAAAATCTCCCGAGGATGTTTTTGTTGCGTAGGGGTGTTTTTGTTTGTTTTGTTGACACACATCTTTAGCCAGGCTGACCTCTAATCACTCAGCACCCAAGACTGCTCTTGCTTTGCTTTGAGCTTTGGATTCTCTTACCTCTACCCCTAACCCCACCCAGGATCCCTGGAGCTCAGGATCCAACCAGAGTTTTGTACCTGCTAGGCACAAACAAAATAAAACAACAACAAAAAAAAATGAGCTATATACCCAACCAGAAAAAACCCTCCCAAAGTTTAAAATTGTTTCCAGTTAATCAATGATACAATTTATTACTCACATTATTTATTCCTCGCCCCTAAAGGAAGTTATAAAGAGCAGCAAGCATCCTCTGGCAGCACAACTAAGGCCCCCCGCAGTGCTCAGACTAACTCGACCTACACAGGATCGGATCAGTCATAAAAACAAACCGCCACAATCCCTGAATCCTCAGCAAATAAAAGAGAAAACCGAAGATGGAGGGGCTGGAGAGATGGTTCAACAGTTAAGAGCACTGATTGCTCTTCCAGAGGTCCCGAGTTCAATTCCCAGTAACCACGTGGTGGCTCACAACCATCTGTAATGGGATCCGATGCCCTCTTCAGGTGTGTCTGAAGACAGCTACAGTATACTCATATACATAAAATAAACAATTTTTAAAAAAGAATTATAAAGAAAGGAAGAAAGAAAGAATGTAAGTCAGTCAGTCAGTCCAAGATGGGAAGAGGTGTGTTTGTATAGCAATATATTTAAGTGACAACAGGATAATGTACAGGGTTATGTGTACCAAGCACTGTTCTAAGCATCTACTGTCATTACTGTATTTAATCCTCACAACTGTTTTGAGAGACAGTGATTATTACCTATCATAGTTGTTTTATTAAGGAAAACAAGTTTTTAAGTTTTAAAATGCTAACTAAATTGCTTTTGAAAAAAGGAAACTATTAGTGGCTTGAATAATAGCCTACCATCTTGTAGATGAGCCAGCTATTTATGATATATTGACTATTAGAGTCCTCACTGTGTAGATTAAGCTGGCTCATCCTATAGATTGCTATTTCTAAAATCCAAAGAACTCCCTTTGCCTGGGATAAGGCAAGAGTGCCGGGGAGCTCCCTCTCCCTGGTGTAGGAATCTGATGGTGGTGGTTTTCCTTAGCACATGCCCTCTGCTTTCCTGTGAATCTCAGCCAAGGAAGCTGAGGCTGGCTGAATTGGTTAAAAGTAGTCCCAGCTCCTGTATTTAAGCACTGTATATGTTGGCTGTAGACATAACAATATGGGTTAATGTAACAGGATGTTATATGCAGCTTTTCCTGTCTCCTCTGAGCCTCTGCAGGGTTCTCAAAGGTCCAAACCCAAACAACAGGAGTCGAATGACCCACATCTAAGAACAGCAAAAGGCTGAATCTGCAGTTATCACCTCCATATCCTTCTCAAGGGTGTGTGTCAACTGTGATGATCACAAGGGACAGCAGTAAAGCTTTTAAAGGTACAAGGGGGCTGGGGTGAGAATACTGCTGGGCCAGAACCCCAGGGGCTAAGGGAAGGGAACCTCATGATAACCACTTGGTGCTTAACTAGGATACCAGAAATATGTAAGTAGGAGGACCTGATATCTGACACCTTCTTAGCAGATAAAAACAGCTGGTTCATAGCTGGATTTTAAAGCCAGTGTGGCTAAAGAGGTGACTTAGTGGCCAAGGGCACTTGCGGCTCTTCTGGAAGACTGTAGCTTGGCTCCCAGCATCAACACTGAGAGGCTCACAACTGTCTGTGGCTGGCTGCAGGGGATCCAGTGACCTCTTCTGGCCTTTGGCACACTCACATACATGGTATGCACATCCATAAAAATAAAGTTTTAACAACGGCTTAGGCAAGCTAGATACTATGGTGCTCACCTATAACCCCAGAACCAAAGTGTCTGATGCAGGAGGATTTCAAGTCTGAAGTGGCCCAGGGCTACATGGTAAGACTCCATCTCAAAATAAAACAAATGGACAAAAGAAACTCATCTTAGATAAAACAACCAAATGAAGTTTCACCAAGGGAAGTTTTACAAAGTACCACAATGTGGGAAATTATATACAAAGTAGCTTTAATAACAGAAAACTTTTAGTTAGAAATTCATTAGAATTAATTCAATATTAGAAAAGATAATTAGCCGGGCGATGGTGGCGCACACCTTTAATCCCAGCACTGGCTGTCCTGGAACTCACTCTGTAGACCAGGCTGGCCTCGAACTCAGAAATCCACCTGCCTCTGTCACCCAAGTGCAGGGATTAAAGGCATGCGCCGCCACGCCCAGCTTAAGTTTAAAGTTTTAAAAGCCATATCTGGGGACTGGTGAGATGGTTCAACATGTAGAGGTGCTTACTGTTAAGGCTGACCACCTGCATCAGTCCCTGGGCTGACATGGTGGAAAGAGAAAATGACATCCCCCCACACACACACTGCCCCCAGTGTCCTGGGATTACATGCTTGCCAGGAGAGGGCCCATATAAATAAACAGGTAAATAAACTAAGTAAGTGTGTTTTAAAGTCATAAAGTAGCACTAACATTGTAGAAAACGTGGAAGTACTGAAGGCAGGGGGCAACTGTAGGTCTACCCCCGCCTACATAATCACTGGTGTAATTTGGTGTTTCCTCCTGGCCTTTTTTTATGAGTGTATTTTTATGTAGCTGTAATTAGTGTATATTTAAAATTGTAACTTCTTATTTTTCATCTTAAAGCTACATAAAAGGATGGCAATTTTCAAGAGTTTAGAACATAAATCTATATACATTATAACATGTAACTTCCTGTCTGGTTCTAAGCTAGAAACTGGAAGCTGGAATTCTCAGTTTTCAACTTGCATTCCCAAATTATATATTTTATATGCTTTGCATATTTCATCTCACTTGGTGTATTGTTTTTTTGTTTTGGTGTGTTTGGTTTTTTTGGTCACCTTGTCACAAATCTAAACACATTTAAGAAGAGTGGCTCTCAGTTGAGGAATTCCTCCCCCAGGCTGGCCTGTGGGTGTATCTGTGGGGCGTCTTCTTGATTAATGCTTGTGTCAGGAGGACCCAGGCCTCTGTGAGCAGCGCCATCCTGGGTAGGTGGTGCCTAGGTGGTCTTAGAAAGCAGGCTGAGCAAGCCATGGAGAGCAAGTCAGTGACACCAACTCCATAGGCCTGTCTCTGCTTGAGTCCATATCCTAAATTCTGTAGACGATGGAATGTGACTGGGACCCATACACCAAATCGACCCTTTCCCCCCCAAGTTGCTTTTGGCCACAGTATTTATCACAGCAGCGGAAAGCACATGAGCCCGACTGGCCATCAAGGCTCCAAGAGTAAGACTTCTTCTACCTGGTTGTCAAACAAATGTGTCAACTCCCTCAGCTTACCATTGAAAACACTAGAAACACCACTTCCTGTGGGAACCGGATCACTAGGTTTGCAATATATCCAACCCCTTCAGATCCACAATATCATTTAGAAACAATCGCAGTTATTATTAAGTTAGGAAAAGCACTTCTCTCCCCGAACAATGGGGCTCTAAAGCCATCAGATGGAACTGGGAGAAAGGCACACCCATCCCCAGTAGGCCAGAGAAGGGTACGGAGAGCACACAAGAGATGCCCTTGAGCAGGAGCAGGAGCTTTCCCAGAGAGAATGCTGCAACTAGAACACAACTAGAGGGTGCATGGACTGGCTGACAGATGCCATGTGGGCTCAGAGCCCGTGGGGCAGAGCACTGCCAAGCGGATCTCAGCCTCTCACCCACACGAGGTTAGCAAGCAAACAACACCCCGACTGAATATTATACAATTAGTAAAAAGGACAAGTTAGAGAAGTGTGTGTAGATACAGAAGGATACACAAATACAAGAGGGAAAAAAAGCCAGGGGGAAACCATGCTGGTCAGTGTAGAACATTTACCTAGCTGGCTTGATTCCTGGCATCACAAAATAAAAAGCTGTTATCTGCATTTTACATGTATGTTTAGTAGATATAATCCCTTTTATGTTTAGTATTATCTAGAATTGCTATGCTCTAGGGTAGGTATATTACTAAAACATACTGCCAAGTACTTTTCCAAAGTGGCTGGACCAAATTACACTCTCACCAGCAAACAGGAATCTAGTCCCACCTCCTCTGGCCACCCTTTGGAAGGGTCTCTTTTGCGCTCTAGCCTTTCTTGTATACAATGGCATCTCATGGTTTCCAGTTAAACTTCTTCTTCATTTCTTTCTTTTCTATTTGTTTATCGAGATGAGGCTTCAGTGCACAGCCCTGGCTGGCCTTAACCTTGTAATCTTCCTTCGTCAGTCTCTAAAGTAGCACAAGTGGTATTATGTGTGCATGCCACCACCCCTGGCTCAAACTCACTCACTCTGCACCACACAACTTCACTGCTATACAATTATGATTGTTTTCTAATTAGCTTTATAAGCCATTACACTTCGTTAAACTTAGAATCTCATAATCCCAGAAACATTGCCAGTCCAGAACAGGCCAGTTCTCAGACACTCTGAGTCAGGGTACACATATCATAGATGGTAACTCAATCACAAACGTAGAAAAAGACAGGAGAAACACCAGGAGTGCAGAGAACTACGGAAGCGAAGAAGCCAGGAAAGACCAAAACTTGAGTGTCTGTTGGTCATCAGGACCAGGGAACGAGCAGGCTCAGTGGCAAGAAGGGGGCTGACAGAAAGGTGACAGTGAGTCCAGCGTGGATGGGGCAGTGAAGAGCAGGAGCAGCCACTGTGGACAGTCCGTTAACCCAGGGCAGCAAGTGTACAATAAGGTGCGGGCTGGGAAGGAACACGGGCGGCAGGAGAGCTTTGCTTTTTCAGACAGGAAAGAAGTAAGTTATATTTAAACCTGGGTGGGAAGAAGTCAGGAAGGAAGAGGAAAGAAACAAGGATAGAGAGCAGAAGGCCCAGAAGGAAGAGAGGCCAGGAGTCTTGGGTGGGACCTGGAGGGTCCCGGGCACCAGGAGCAGGAGCAGGAGCGCGCTCCCACTGCAACAGGAGTAAGGAGGAGAAGCAGGAGTAAGGAGGAGAAGCAGGAGTAAGGAGGAGAAGCAGGAGTAAGGAGGAGAAGCAGCACAGGCAGATTTGCAGGCTCAGGACTACGCAATGAAGTTCGAGCTCAGGGTGATTTGCTTTGTTTTGTTTTGTTTCATGACAGGGTTTCTCTGTGTAGCCCTGGCTGTCCTGGAACTCAGACATCTGCCTGCCTCTGCCTCCCTGGCACCCCAACCCCAACCCTGGGTAACTAAGGGTTTTTATTGTTTCTTTGTTTTGAAATAATAGGCAAGATTGTCTGCTGAGAGTGAAAAGTCTCCAAAGGCTTAGAGAGGAATGAATATCTCAAGCTGCCTTTGTAAAAACAAATAAGCAAAAAAAAAAAAAA
>JADRCC010574249.1:7026-30252 GCA_019843855.1 Hylomyscus alleni | reverse complement strand
ACTTTATTTGCTAAATTAGCCCTATTGTACCTATAAAGGGAATAATAAAAGCTATCTCATGGATGGTAATATTAAGAGACAGTTTATGTAAGGCAATTAGCCCAGTGCTTAGAGGGAAGGAAGCATTAAATTCAATTTTGTCTTGAAGATCCATCTTCCAGAATCCTCTTTAAAATGCAAATGGTTCTGAGAAAGGTGATGCTTTAAATCATTATCTGTTAACACTAATTAGTAGTTGACATTAAGTTGACAGTAAGGAAACAGGAAGGTGAAGAGAACTTGAAAATGTGAGTGTGGACCTTAAAGATGAGGAGAGACCCAGAGACACAGGAAAAAGGACCCACCCTAACAGCCAGGGAGAGGACAGCTTACTCTTTAAGTGACCTCTGTATCATAGGCTAATTGGAAACCTAAACTGTCTGCTCGCATGCTCACATGCTCAAAGTAATCTATATAGTACTATGGCAAACTCTGCAGACATCAAAGGAAATTCTGCATCTATATAATTGTATTATCTCTAACCACTCTGTGTTTGGCCTTCACTTTGACAGAGCTTCTTGGTCATGTTTTAATTGTTTGGTAACTATTTTCTAGTTGTTGAAGCTATTTTACAAAAAAAAAAAGCCTTTTTTAACTTATTTAAGTAGCAGTTTTGCGAGTTTCTAAGTGTCACAGTGAGATATGTGAGTGCTGTCTGCTCATGTTATCAGCAGGGAAACCAGAAGACATTCATTAGATGCAAAGAGATTCTTAAAAACATATTTCAGGTAGAGCAAATTTTCAAAGTGGTCAATTAAGTTGTCATTATGGCATAACTATGATTCTTTTTCCTCTAAAAATTACTGTTGCATGGAGGACATAAATTGTGAGATTTGGTTTCAAAAAATTCTTTGAAATTTCACCTAAATCAGCCATCTCCTAGGATAAAAGAAGGAAGGGAAGTCAATATTTTATACCTATCCTATGTATTTGATTTCATTTTTGTTCTGTATTACACTTTTTCTATTGATAGCTTTGTGTTATTAAGAGAGACATTGAAGTCCAGTGATCAATGCTTTCAGACCCACAGCTTATGTGTAGAGATTCAGATCCATAGCTATATGACTCTATCACATGGTCTTTCTGCATATTCAGTTGGTAATTTACATAAAGTGTGATGCTAAGGAAACATAAGCCACTGATAAATCATTTTTCTTAACTGACTCAGATAAGGTATTTCAACATTTAATTTGAGTGACAACTAAACATTCACCCTAAGTTATTTACTTATTGACTTATTTACCATTTTGTTATTAACATTTCTCTAAGAAATAAAATATAATACTTTTTTTTACTCTTCATTTACCGAGAGAAAGATTGTTTCACCCCAAGCCACAATAACCATTTAAGTTTTTATTCTAGGAGCTGCAGAATAGTTTGTCCAAGCTTGGTAGCTATCAGGAGATACATTTGACATACTTTTAAAATCTTACCTGGGTTTTAAAATCTATCACTGTATTGTTCTTGCCATATCCCTGCTGCTGTGAGATGTCTATTGTTGATGCTGGTGGAGATGAAAGCTCTGGTTTTTTGCAGTCCTAGGCATTTGATGGCAACTGACATAGTTTGTCCATAGAATACAAAAAAAATCATCGAGTAAACACACCAGGACTTCCTTTAAAACTATTCAGCTACAGTCAAAGTCACAACTCTCTGACTTTCTTATTTGATATAAAATTTTAACACTGATTATTTCAATCATTTAAATGAATTTGACCACATATTCATAACCATCTAATATGTTTTTTGTATCTACCTTTTTGAAATACTATATGTGATGATTTAGAGAAAATGGAGTCAGAGAAACTAGTGACTGTGTTAAGTGGTTCCGCACACTTGCTCAGTGTTTGTGCTTACTGATGTATCTCCACTTTAGCTTTGCCATAAGAGCCAGCCAACCAATCAAATTATAATGAAGCTGAGTTGAAATAATGAGCTCTTAAATATATAACTCTGATTTCTTTAAATGTTTATATTCCTGTATTCTAATAGGAGTGAGATATAATCTTACCTACTCTGACTCTGGGTACAGAGGTTAAACAAAGAATTCCCAACTGAGGAATACAGAATGACTGAGAACCACCTAAAATAATGTTCAACATCCTTAGACATCAGGGAAATGCAAATCAAAACAAGCCTGAGATTCCACCTCACACCAGTCAGAATGGCTAAGATCAAAAACTCATGTGACAGCAGATGCTGAAGAGGTTGTGGAGAATGAGGAACACTCCTTCATTGCTGGTGGGATTGCAAGCTGGTACAACCACTCTGGAAATCAGTTTAGTGGTTCCTCAGGAAATTGGACGTAGTACTACAGGAGGACCCAGCTATACCACTCCTGGGCATATACCCAGAAGATGCTCCAACATGTAATAAGGACACATGCTCCACTATGTTCATAGCAGCCTTATATATAATATCCAGAAGCTGGAAAGGACCCAGATGTCCCTCAACAGAGTAATGGATACAGAAAATGTGGTACATCTACACATTCGAGTACTACTCAGCTATTAAAAACAATGAATTTAGTAAATTCTTAGGAACATGGATGGATCTAGAGAATATCATCCTGAGTGAGGTAAGCCAATTACAAAAGAACACACATGGTATACACTCTCTGATAAGTAGAGATTAGCCCAGAACCTCGGAATATCCAAGATACAATCCACCAACCACAAGAAACTCAAGAAGACCAAGGTGTGGATGCTTCAATCTCTCTTAGAAGGCGGAACAAAATACCCAGAGAAGGAATTGCAGAGACAAAGTGTGGAATAGAGACTGAAGGAAGGACAATCCAGAGACTAACCTAGCTGGGGATCCTTCCCATATTCAATCACCAAACCCAGACACTATTGTTGATGCCAGCAAGTGGTGGCTGACAGGAGCCTGATATAGCTGTCTCCTGAGAGGCCCTGCCTGTGCCCTACTAATACAGAAGTAGAGGCTAACAGTCATGCATTAGACTGAGCACAGGTTCCCCAATGAAGGAGCTAGAGAAAGGACTCAAAGAACTGAAGGGGTTTACAGCCCCATAGGAGGAGCAGTAAATGAACTAACCAGTACTTCAGAGCTCCCAGGGACTAAACCACTAACCAAAGAGTACACATGGTGGGATTTCTGGCTCCAGCTGCATATATAGCAGCAGGTGACCTTGTCATTCATCTATGGGAGGCTAGTTCCTTGGTCCTGTGAAGGCTCTATGCCCCAGTGTAGGGGAATGCTAGGGCCAGGAAGCTGAAGAGGGTGGGTTGGTGAACAGGGGGAAGGGGTAAGAATAGGGATTTTTTTCAGAGCAGAAACCAGGAAAGGGGAGAACATTTGAAATGTAAATAAAGAAAATATCTAATAAAAATATTTATAGATCCAAAAAAAGAAAAAAAGAAAATTAAACCAAAACATAGAATCAAGAAGTCAAATATGGATCTGAACTGAAGGGTTTGCGAGCACTTTGTTTAGCAGGAAAGATTAAATTTTTGCCTCTGGGTCTAGTGACATAGCATAGTTGGTAAAGTTGCTTGCCACCAAGTATTAGGTTCTGAATTTGATCCCCAAAATCCGCACTTGGAAGGGGAAGCATAGACTCATGTACCTTGTGCTCTGACCTCCTTTTGTGCATCATGACGTGTGTACACACATGTATACATATACACATACACAAAAATTAAATAGTTAAAAATACTTTTAAAACCTTGCTCACTTTCTGTTCTTAAAAATGATCGAGATAGTAAGCCACATTCATGCTGTACTTTAAAGAGAATACTGTTGGGGGTGAACAGAGGGCTCAGAGACGAGGAGCCTGGTCATCTATTTCTGAGGACCCAGATTCTATTACAACACCCACATTGTGTGTGGCTCACATCTGTCTAAATGTCTGGGTCCTCAGAGGATCTAACTCCCTCCTTTGTGCCGCGTGGGCTGCACATTAACTTGCATACATGCAGGCAAAAGAGACACATCTATAAAATAAATCATTTAAGTATAAAATAAGACATTGGTGTTATTTTCCTCAAGCCGCCTCTAAGGTAATTAGATACTGTGGCAAATCTTTAACAAGAAGAAAAGGATGCTGATCAGAAAAGAAGGAAAAACAAGTGAGAGCCAACCACAGGACTCCTGCTCTAAATGAAGTTTGATCAGCACCAGAACTAATGGACTCCAGAATGCCAGTAACCACTTAGTAGATTTTTTTATTTTACGTCTCTCTTAGTGCGGTTATCGCTGCATCCTTTGTTGTATTTGTTCATAAAGCTTGGCAGACTCTGAGATTAGATTTCTCCCAAAGAGTGTTAGACAACTTTTCCATAAATGAGTGACTGTTAGAGTTGCTTGGCCTGTTGTCCACCATAGCATCTCTTTCATAGGCTCACAGTTCTAGAACATGAAATAGCCATAGGCAATATGAAAGCGAGTGAAGCTGTGCCTGGTAAAACATAGCATTCTTCATACCAGCATTTGAATGGAGAGTTTCATTCATCCTTCAAGAATTATCTCAACTCAGTAAGAAAGTGAGCAATGGACACATGCCTGCCTGTGGCTAACCTCTCACTGGAACCCAACCTTATTCCTGGATGAAGTAACTCACACCATTCAAAAGCTGAGGCAGGAGGATCAGTATGATCTCAATACAAGTATGAGCTACACAAGAGGCTCTTATCTCCCCCTCCCCTATCTCTTTCCCCAAGCAGTAAAGCCAACCAAACTAAATAAAACTCCATGTTATTTCCTGGGCCTTGATTATTAAAGGGCTCTTTTGATAATCTATCTTTTCTTCCCAATTCTTCACGACTCTTCTAAGATTTTATAGTACATATAGTACATATAGTACATATGTTGGCATAGGGCATGGAAGAAACATACATTATTTAATATACTTTGGCTGTAAATGACAGAAAATAGGGCAAACATTGCTAGACACTACACAGAAGGAAAAATCAACAAAGGGGTGGGCATGCTTTATTTTTCAATGTGATGAGTTTCAGAGAATGCTGGTGCATCCCGTGGGAAGTGTTTGGAACCTAGTTTGGAAATTCAAATGAGAGGTTTGGAGAAGGAAGTATGGACATCTCCAGTGGGGAGAAGGCAGTGGTAATGCCAGCAGAGCCAAGGAGCTATAATCACACCTGTTTTACCAAGATCAGTTGGAACTTGACCCACATTTTAATGTCCAAACTTGAAATATTGTGCCGTCTTTAACTTTTGTGCTCTGGGATCAGAAAGATTCAACTTTGCTACTTACCTGTAATATAAATTTGGAACATATAGTATGTTCTTATTATAATTCTTTTTCAGAATTTGCATGTGTATGGGCACTGGAGTGATTTGACTAGAATCTATATATTTATTCACTTTACATCCTGTTGACATTCCCCCTCCATCCTCCCCCTTCTCTCACTTCTGCCCTTCCAAACCTCTCCCACAATTACCCCTCCCCTTCTCCTTGTCTCCACCTCCCCCAGCCCTTTCTCCAAGTAGTAAAGGCAATCAAACTAAAGATCTGAAATCCCATGTTATTTCCGGTGCCTGGGGATTACTATCCAACAGCATATATACACACACACATATGTGCTGCTGTGTGGGAAGTGCTGTACTGATGACTATGGTGCGTCCTCCTCACTTCATCTTTTTAGCATTAACTGGGTGCAAAGGTCTTTCCCTTGCAATGATCTGTTCCATTATGAACAGCAGCTTAAGGGCCTGCATTAGGAAACTGTAGTCTTAAAGAGTCTACAAAGCCTCTCCTCTTGACTACAGACTGCCACCTTCTTTGGTATCGGTGAGTCAAGCGGGATCCTGCCGGTTTCAGACTGATGGACAGTACCAAGTCCTTCTGTGTTCCTTGTGTCCACCTAAGCTTACCGGCTCTGTCAGGAGGATCCAGTAAATGCTCAGTGAGTGCATGCGTTAATCTTCAAGAACTAACTGACAAGGCCTGAAAATCTCCTCTCAAACAACTTATTCTGCATCTGTGTAAGCTCATTGATATTTATTGTTGCATTTTGAAGAAAAGGCATGTTACAGTAGAGTTGTTTAATCACTTAATATGAATCTTCCTATAGATAAATAGAAAGGAAGATAATCATTCATAGTTAGATTTTAATTACTGCCATTCAAATGAAAAATTGATATTTGAGACATTATTTTTCTCTTTTACAGGTGAAATGTTAATCACTTTGAATTAACTTTAATGGAGCATGGTTTACATGATAAGAATCAACTATTTTAAGCACACTTTCAGAAAATAGTACATACCTGTGTCCCTAGCCACTCTCATGGCATTGGCAGGTTTCTTGCCACAGTAAGAACTCAACTCACCTTTCTAATCATAGTCTTACCCCAGTACCTCCCTGATTCATATTATTTTTTTAAATTTTTACTCAATTTACACTCTGATTGAAGTCCCCTTCTTTCCTCTCATCTCAGCCCCACCCTCATACCCTTCCCCCATTCTCACATACTTTTTTTCTCAGAGAAGGGAAGGCCATCCCATGGGTACCAACCCACACTATTTGATGAAGTCACAGAAGGACTGAGTGCATCCCCTCGAGCACTGAGGCCACACGAGGCAGCCCAGGAATGGGAAATGTTCCAAAGGCAGTCAACAGAGTCAGAGTCAGCTCCAGCACTAATTGTTAGAGGACTCACATGAAGAACAAGCTACACATCTGTTGTATCTGTTTAGGAGCCTCGGTCCTACCCACAAGTGCTCTGGGATTGGTGGTTCAGTCTCTATGAGCTCCCATGGGCTAGGTTAGTTCACTCTGTAGGTTAGTCTTCTTGTGATGTCCTTGATCCCTCTGGTTCCCTCAACTCTTCCACAAGACTCACTGAGCTCTGTCTGTGATTTGGTCTTGTGTCTCTGCATCTGTTTCCATTACCTGCTGGAAGAAGCTTCTCAGAAGAGAGTTATGCTGGTCCTTGTCTACAAGCATAGCATTGTATCATTAGTAGTATCAGGGGTTCTAGAATGGTCAGGGATTGTAAAAAGACCCTTCCCCTGATACAAACAAGAATAAAATTAATTAAAGAAGAAACAATATTTGTAGAATTATTCTCATATGAGAAGCTCCAATCTGAACATGTGTATGGAACTATCAATTCAGCATAACACATAAAACAAATCTTTATATTATTTAATTTGCATACAAAAATGCTGTCTGCAGATGGTATAGATCCCTAGGTGGGCAGTCTCTGGCTGACCTTTCCTCTAGTCTCTGCTCCACCCTTTGTCCTTGAATTTCCTTTTGACATGAGAAATTCTGGATTAATATTTTTGAGGTGGATGAGTGCCCCCATCCTTCAACCAGGATCCATGCCTATCTATTGGATATGGTCTCTGCAGGTTCTATCTCCTCTTTGTTGGGTATTTCAGCTAATGTCTTCCCTTTTGGTCATGGGAATCTCTTGGGTCCCTGTCCTCTGGGACTTTCTATCTCCTCCCATATCTGAACCAACTCCCCTTTCCCTGGACATTATTGCTTATGCCAAGAAGCACTTGCTGACAGGAGCCTGTGATAGCTGTTCCCTGAGAGGCTCTGTCAGAGCCTAAAAAGTACAGATGCGGATGCATACAGCCAAAGATAGCACTGAGTATGGAGATCCCAATGAAAAAGTTAGGGCAAGGACTGAAGGAGTTGAAAGAGTTTGCAACTCCATAGGAAGAACAACAATTTCAACCAACCAGACCCCCCCAGAGCTCCCAGGAAATAAACTACCAAACAAAAAGACACATGGAGGGGAGGGGATAGGGAGTTTGTGGAGGAGAAAATGGGAAGGGGCACTATTTGAAATGTAAATATATAAAATAACCAATAAAAAAGAAAAAGTATCAAAAAATACTGGAAGGAAAGATGGATAGATATTTTCTGAGTAAGTTCTGTATCAGTCCTAATTTAATTTGCAAATTTAGCCATCATTTTAATTTTTAAACACATATTGTTAAACAGAACTTTTTGGGTAGGATATTCCAACTCCTATGTCTGACGAGAAGAGGATAATTCTTAAGAGGAGGACTGCTGTCTCAGGCTCCCTCAACGGAGCTGGTCTGGGGCAGTAGTGGAAGTTTGTTTCCTTCTGCACTGCACAAAGTCACTGTGCTAACATGAAGCAAAACTGAGTGCCCTCAGACAAGAGGATCTGTCACCAGAACCATTTTCCCTTGAGCAGAAAGAAAGCCTGGAGAGAGAAAACTGCCTGACCTCCTCCAATTAACACTCCACTGTTGCAGGCATAATGGCCTGCAGTGACAGGCCTGTATGGCCCAATGCTTAAGATGTATGTGTTCCCAGGCTGGCTGGCATTCAGGATATGTCAGCAAGGATCACTCTGGGTACCACTTCAGCACTGTCATACCAGCCATAAGAGGAAGCCATAAGGGGAAGCCATAGGGGAAACTATGGTCTATATTTCTAGTGGACTAGAGAATATTGCTAATCCCTAAGAATGCAAGATCCTGTTGAGCCTTTCTATAGTTATAGCCTCAGCTTTACAAGCAAGGCATGAAGGTGAGGAAGAGATGGGGTAGCTACCTTCCTCCTTCTGTGGACATCCACTGTCCTGAGTATCACAGGCATGGGAGTGGAGTTTAATGAGTTGTCTGCACCAGTTCTGGTCTCAGAGCACACAACACTAACTGTAGATGCTTATGCCTGTGCTACACAGCATCACATTTCCACATCCTTCCACTCAGTGCAAGCAACTGAAGATTCTCAACAACTTATTCTGAAAGATAAGGGATGCCTTGTTGATCTATTATAGTATTTATATAATACATAAGGTTTTATAGAGTCAAATTGAATAGTGAATATTTCCTGAAGAATGAGATTCCCTAAAATAAATTAACAAAGTATTTTCATTTTCCCGTGATCTGTGCTAATATCTACTGTTTCCAGATCTATCATCATACTAGGCAACTCTTTTCCTTTGTCCATGAGAGTATCTGAGTGTTATAGATGTGTCTACTGTTTCTAGATCTATCATCACATTGGGCAACTCTTTTCTTTTGTCCATGATAGTGTCTGAGTGTTACAGATGTGTCTTGGGATTCTGGTTACCGTGTGATTTCTATGCTTTAAAGAAACAACTATTAAAAATTAATTTAATAAACTCTTAGTTTAAGTCTGTTGAAGTGGAGATGAACTGTTACTGCTATTACAAATAACATTGAGTGTTAACCTAAATGTGTAACACACAATTAGTGCATAATGTATTTATGAGTTCTAGAAAGCAAATAAGCCTGTATAACTGGATGTGTCAGATCTTCAGGCTTATCGTGGACATGTGGCTCTTAATCAGAAATGGAAGAGGCACAGAAGAGCTCTGAGTTATTTTAAAGCAAGCTGCACAGTGAGGTGGAGTCATTAGCTCAACACAACCTAAATCAAGATAACCTTGAGACTTTTGTCACCATATAGACTTACTGTAGTATAGTAAGAATCTTCTAAGAGATATTGTAAACTAATAACCAAATTCCAACTATGGAATTCACACTACATGCCAAGGATGGTGTGTCTTTAAAGTTATCTTTGTTTAGCAGCTAGCAGGGAAGAAGTGTTATCTATAAGCTCAAGACAAAAAATGAAGACAAGGGGAATCTGTAAATTCCCGAAGGCTGCAAAGAGAATGTGGGGAAGACTGGAACTGAAAAGAAAATTAAAACTGGAAAATTTTAAAATACTGTAGTTGTCAGGCTTGTGTCTAAATTTGTATCTATATGGCTTCACCTGTAGCTTTTGTAGTGTACATCTTGCTCCTCCTTCACAAATTATTCCTGATTGGTTAATAAAGTTGCATCTAACCTGGCCTAGGAAGAAGAGAACAGGTGGAGCACAGTTTGCTAGGACTGGGATCTTATTCAGGGACCGTGAGGAGAAGAGAGAGGAAGAGGAAAGAAAGGCACCATGGGGTAGGTGGATCATGAGTGCATGGCCATGAGGACTGGCCTGATGGAGTAGGAATGGCCCAGGCAGAACATGGCAAGTGATATCTTAGGGATCACCACCAGGAGGTAGACAAAATAGCAAGGCGGATTGATATGTGCCCAGCGTTAGTGCTTTTAAGCTTATTTTAAATCCAAAGATTTCTGGTATTTTTTATTTGGAAACTAGATGGTCTGGAGTTGGTTAGAAACCCTTGATAGATATTTAAAGATAGCAAGAGGGCATAACAACCTCCAGAATAATAATTACCACAACATTTACCCACTTTAAATCATAATTTCATCTATTCTCCTTGATTTTGGAACCTTAGTAGTCTACCCTTAATAGGAATAATTTACCATGAATCTAATTTTTGTAGAGCATTTTCCAAATTCTAAAAAATGCAAAAGTATGTGGACTTTCCTTAGTCGTGCCAACTCTTTAACCTGGAATAAGAAATCTGAAAATATCTCCAAGAAACTAATATTTATGTGCTTATGTCAGACACCAAGCACTCTTAAAAATCTTTCCTCCAACTTTATTGTGTGGACTCTATGTTTTCAGTATTCATGCTCCCTTGAGTGAATTGTATGGAATTTATTTTAACACAATCAAATAAATTCTAGGAATACAAACATCATCATTTTAAAAGAAAAAAACTCAACCTAAAATGATTGAATAAGAAGTAATAAGTTACATGAATTGCAGACTTCATGTTATTTACAAGTGTATGCATATACAAGGCAAATTATTTATACAGAATCTAATAACTGAAGAGTTGGTATAACTAAAGTTTTGTTTACCTATTGTGCATATTTATATTCTAAAGAAAGATTGACAACCTGATAATTTCCATACTATACCTTTCTGTGTATCTGTATATTAAAATATTCAGTTATTTTGATTATAGAAAAGATAAGACCTTGACAGTTTATTCAAACAATGACATATTATATTTGTTAATTCACAAAATGAATAATGTTTCTTCCAGTTCTGAGCTGTAAATGTGATTGAGTTCTAATTCAGGTTCAATTCAGTACATTCCACTGAATGCCCGTCTGCTCTAAAAGATAAAATGAGTTTAGGCATGTCAGACATCCCTACAATTCTTGTACTGTGAAGGCAGAGGCAGGAGGATGACTGTAAGTCAGTCTAGCCAGTGCTACACCACGATCCTCTGTCTTACAAATAAATAAAATGAAAACTAAAACAAAGACAATTATTGTTGCTCTGCCTCCAAGGACATGCAGGTGTAAGTGGTGCACGCACACATGAGCATGCCGTGCGCACACACACACACACACAAGCATACCCAAGGAAATGAGTATAATCATTATCTACATATATTAATACCTGGCTTTAATTTTAGTACTCTGGAGGACAGAAGGATTGTTGTATGTTAAGGCTTCATAACAGCCTGGGCAAATCTCTGTCTCAAATGCATGCATAATACAAACACAAACACACTCATACATGCACGTATACATCCATGATACATATACCACATATAAAATATTCACAAAATAATTTAAACAGTTGATAATAAAATTACTGAGACCTAGACCACTCTAGATAAATAACTTATCAGCAAAGACGTTCCCTGACTCCAGATTCACTATAAATCTCTAAAACTTGTTTCAAGAGTCAAAACTGGGCTGAGGGAAGAGAGAAACGTCCTTCACAACTAGCAGTTAGAGATGTTGCTGAAATTCCTCCAATGGGTGTGACAATATGGAGTTCCCATGGCATCTGAGCTGAGGCAGAAAAAAATGATCTAGATGACAAAAAGCTTGCTGAATTATACCAGATACTAACACTAAAGAGATGTGGTTTGTTTCTTTTTAGATTCTTTACATTTTCTTAATGTTGAGGACTATCCAGTCTCAGAGATACAGATGCAGAATATATGAATTAAATGTTATTTTGCAGAAGTAAAATTGGAAACAAATGGAGTGGGACATGGGCAAAGCGTGCTATGGGAATTTAGTTATTAAAATGTGAATGGCTCTATGCAGACCTGCACCCTGGTGTTCTTGTAAAGATACGAGCTCATGATTCAAGCAGAAAATGTTTATGTAAGCATGCCACTCACTGGCCCCTGTGTGTGCCCTTTCCCCCTAATTTCTCTCCATGCTTAAGTTTTCTCTTCCTCAGGTGCAGTCATTGATGGGAAGAGCAGTTTATGTACAATGACTTGCTCTCACATGAAGCTCAGCTCCCATGCCGTGTTCTAAAATTGTGCTCCCTTCCCAACAGACAAGTTCATTACAAAGTTAATAAATAATGAGTGTTGCTACTCCTCAATAGCAAAAATTGGTCTACTGAAAAATGGATATTGATGTTTTTATTAACCCAGCTATGTTAAGACTTCCTTTTGGAAGTGTCTCATCATAATGAAAGTAAAGGTTCAAACTGTGTTAAAAATCTTAATGCAGAACTAACCCAAAGGACCCCTGTCCTGAAGGGATACTCTGACAGCAAAAGGGTATGGTGTGGGTTCTTTCATTTTTTAAATGAACAATCATGGCAAAGGTCTGAGCTGATTTAAAGAGGAAAGGACTCTAAGTGCAACATGCTTTATCTCATTACTGAAAATTATAGTATTATTTATTCTTCCCCTTTCAACAGTTACAGAAGCAGCTGATAATAATATCATCATGTGCCCATACATACTAATTGCTGTCAATCTAATTAGACCTGCACAGCTCAGCCAACTGGCAAGAATGCTAGCTTTAGTTCATGTTCCAAGTCCTTCCGACAGCAGCCTGCATGAATAGGAGGAGGCCTTCACAGGGTTCTGAAAACTCTTCCAGGTCAACACCGAAATTCTTCTATGTACTACCTTAAATCTGTACCTAGTACAATAATTTTCAAAGTAGTTATTTTTGACACAAAGGAGTAAACATTTCAATATGTGTGCTTTCTTTTTATCCATCAATAGTTCTGCTATATATCAGCATTTTTTCACAATTCTGGGGAGCACGGAGATAAACGATATATCTGAAGTATGTAAGATTCTATACATATAGGGATGGGGGAGAGAAGAGACAGGAGAGAAAAAGGAGAAAATATAGGGTTGCCTAAAAATTGAGGGAGAACCTTAGAGCAGGGTTCTAAAAGGGAGTTGTCAATGGGCAATGTGGGCAATGGTGAGTATACAGGAGGAGAATCATGGGCTAAGACTGAAGGAAAACCACGCTTTCAGTAATGAGCATGAAGGAGCATCATCTGAGAAAAATGAAAGAAGACAGGAGAGATGAGGGTAAAATTGCAGACCTAGTTAGGAACAAGCTCATGGGACGTCTTTTTTTCTTTCTTTTTTTTATTAGATATTTTCTTTATTTACATTTCAAATGTTCTCTCATTTCCTGGTTTCCCCTCTGAAAAAAACCCCTGTTCCTTCCTCCCTCGCCTTGCTCACAAACCCACCCTCTCCTGCTTCCTGGCCTTGGCATTCTCCTACACTGGGGCATAGAGCCTTCACAGGACCAAGGGTGTCTCCTCCTCTACTACATATGCAGCTGGAGCCATAAGTCTCACTATATGTACCCTTTGGTTGGTGATTTAGTCCCTGGGAGCTCTTAGGGACTAATTATTGTTCCTCCTATGGGGCTAAAAACCCTATCATCACCTTGGGTCCTTTCTCTAGATCCTTTATTGGGGATCCTGTGCTCAGTCCAATAGGTGCTGTGAGCCTCTACTTCTGTATTAGTGGGACTGGCAGAGACTCTTAGGAGACAGCTGTATCAGGCTCCAGTCAGCCAGCACTTGCTGGCATCCACAATAGTGTTTTTGGTGATTGAATATGGGATAGATTCCCAGGTGTGGCAGTCTCTGGATTGTCCTTCCTTCAGTTACTGCTCCATACTTTGTCTTTGCAACTCCTTCCATGGGCATTTTGTTCCCCCTTCTAAGAAGGATGGAAGTATCCACACTTTGGTCTTCCTTCTTCTTGAGCTTCTTGTAGTTTGTGGATTGTATCTTGGGTATTCTGAACTTCTAATATCCACTTATAAGAGAGTGCATACCATGTGTGTTCTTTTGTGATTGGGTTACATCACTCAGCATGATATTCTCCAAATTCATCCATTTCTCTAAGAATTTTATAAATTCATTATTTTTAATAGCTGAGTAGTACTCCATTGTGTACTCCATTGAGATGTACCACATTTTCTGTATCCACTCCTCTGTTTAGGGACATTTGGGTTGTTTCCAGCTTCTGGAACATCTGAGTTCTTTCCAAATTCTGGCTATTATAAATAAGGCTATTATGAATATAGTGGAGCATGTGTCCACTATAATAATAAGCACACATGTTCCACATTATATGTTGGGGCATCTTCTGGGTATATGCACAGGAGTGGTATAGTTAAGTTCTCTGGTAGTACTATGTCCATTTACCCGAGGAACCGCCAAACTGATTTCTAGAGTGTTTGTACCAGCTTGCAATTCCACCAGCAATGAAGGAGTATTCCTTTTTCTCCACAACCTCTCCAGCATCTGCTGTCACTTGAGTTTTTGATCTTAGCCCTTGTAACTGGTGTGAGGTGGAATCTCAAGGTTGATTTACATTTCCCTGATGACTAAGGATGTTGAACGTTTCTTTAGGTGCTTCTCAACCATTTGGTATTCCTCAGTTGAAAATTTTTTGTTTAGCTCTGTACCCCATTTTAATAGGGTTATTTGTTTTCTCTTCTTCCTGCCTCTGCCAAGAAATTTTTGAGTTCTTTGTGTCTATTGGATAAAGGACTGGTAAAGATCTTTTCCCAATCTGTTAATTGCTGTTTTGTCCTATTAGCAGTGTCCTTTGCCTTACAGAAGCTTTTAAATTTTATGAGGTCCCTTTTGTCAATTTTTAATCTTAGAGCATAAGTTATTGGTGTTCTGTTCAGGAAACTTTCCCCTGTGCCTATGTACTTGAGGCTCTTCCCCACTTTATTTTTTTTAAAGATTTTATTTATTTATTATATATAAGTACACTGTAACTGTCTTCAGACACACCAGAAGAGGGCATCATATCTTATTACAGATAGTTATGAGCCTCCATGTTGTTACTGGGATTTGAACTCAGGACCTCTGGAAGAGCAGTCAGTGCTCTTAACCTCTGAGCCATCTCTCCAGCCCCACTTTCTTTTCTATTAGTTTCAGTGTATTTTGTTTTATCTGGAGGTCCTTGATCCACTTGGACTTGAGCATTGTACAAGGAAATAAAAATGGAATGATTTGCATTCTTCTACATGCTAACTGCCAGTTGAGCCAGCACCATTTGTTGAAAATGCTGTCTTTTTTCCACTGGATGGTTTTAACTCCTTTGTCAATGATCAAGTGTCCATAGATGTGTGGGTTCATTTCTGGGTCTTCAATTCTATTCCTTTGATATAACTGCCTGTCATTGTACTAATACCATGAAGTTTTTAATCACAATTGCTCTGTAGTACAGGTGAAGGCCAGGAATGGTCATTCCATCAAAAGTACTTTTATTGTTGAGAACAGTTTTCACTATCCTAGTTTTTTTATTATTGCAGATGAACTTGCAAATTGCTCTTTCCAACTCTGTGAAGAATTGAGTTGGAATTTTGATGGAGATTACATTGAATCTGTATATTGCTTTCAGCAAGACGGCCATTTTTGCTATACTATTCCTACCAATCCATGAACATGGGAGATCTTTCCATCTTCTGAGATCTTCTTGGGATATGGGACTGTTAGATCATTTATTGTATCTTGATTTAACTTTGGTTTCTAGTATCTGTCTAGAAAATTGTCCATTTCATCCAGGTTTTCTAGTTTTGTTGAGTATAGGCTTTTTAGTAGGATCTCTTGATTTTTTGGATTTCCTCAGTTCCTGTTGTTACGTCTTCCTTTTCCTTTCTTATTTTGTTTATTAGGATACTGTCTCTGTGCCCTCTAGTTAGTCTGGCTAAGGGTTTATCCATTTTGTTAATTTTCTCAAAGAACCAGCTCTTGTTTTGGTTGATTCTTTGTATAGTTCTTTTTGTTTCCACTTGGTTGATTTTAGCTCTGAGTTTGATTATTTCCTGCCTTCTACTCCTCTTGGATGAATTTGCTTCTTTTTGTTCTAGAGTTTTCAGGTGTGCTATCAAATTGCTGATGCATGCTCTCTCCAGTTTCTTTTTAGAGGCACTCAGAGCTATGAGTTTTCCTCTTAGTACTGCTTTCATTGTGTCCCATAAGTTTGGGTATGTAGAGGCTTCATTTTCATTAAACTCTAAAAAGTCTTTAATTTCTTTCTTTATTTCTTCCTTGACCAAGTTATTGAGTAGAGTGCTGTTAAGTTCCACATGTATGTGGGCTTTCTATTGTTTTTGTTGCTATTGAAGACCAGCCTTAGTCTGTGGTGATCTGATAGGATGTATGGGATTACTTCAATCTTCTTGTATCTGTTGAGGCCTGTTTTGTGACCAATTATATGGTCAGTTTTGGAGAAGGTACAATGAGGTGCTGAGAAGAAGGTATATTCTTTTGTTTTAGGGTGAAATATTCTATAAATATCTGTTAGATCCATTAGTTTGATAACTTTTGCTAGTTTCACCATGTCTCTTTTCAGTTTCTGTTTCCATGATCTGTCCATTGGAAAGAGTAGGGTGTTGAAGTCTCCCATTATTATTGTGTGTGATGCAATTTGTGCTTTGAGCTTTAATAAAGTTTCTTTAATGAATGTAGATCCCCTTGCATTTGGAGCAAAGAGGTTTGGAATTGAGAGTTCATCTTGGTGGATTTTACCTTTGATGAATTTTTTTTTTGAGACAGGATTTCTCTGTGGAGCTTTGGCTATCCTGGAACCCTTTCTGTAGACCAGGCTGACCTCAAACAGAAATCTTCATGCTTCTGCTTCCCAAGAGCTAGGATGAAAGACATGCATCACTATTGTCTGGCTACCTTTGATGAGTTTGAAGTGTCCCTCCTTATCTTTTTTGATCACTTTAGGTTGAAAGACGAATTTATCCGATATTAGAATGGCTATTCCAGCTTGTTTCTTGGGACCATTTGCTCGGGAAATTGTTTTCCAGCCTTTTATTCTGAGGTAGTGTCTGTCTTTGTCACTGAGGTGGGTTTCCTGTATGCTACAAAATGTTTACATAGCCAGTCTGTTAGTCTATGTCTTATTATTGGGGAATTGAATCCATTAATATTAATAGATATTAAGGAAATTTAATTGTTGCTTCCTGTTATTTTTGTTGTTAGAATTGTAATTCTGTTCATGTGGCTGTCTTCTTTTAGTTTTGTTGGAAGATTATTTTCTTGCTTTTTCTGGAATGTAGTTTCCCTCCTTGTGTTGGAGTTTTCCGTTTATTATCTTTTGAAGTACTGGATTTGTAGAAAGATATTGTGTAAATTTGGTTTTGTCATAGAATACCTTGTTTTCTCCATCTATGGTAATTGAGTGTTTTGCTGGATGTAGTATCCTGGGCTGGCATTTATGTTCTCTTAAGGTCTGTATGACATCAGCCCAGGAACTTCTAACTTTCATAATCTCTGGTGAGAAGTCTGGTGTAATTCTGGTAGGTCTTCCTTTTATATGTTACTTGACATTTTTCCCTGACTATTTTTAATATTCTTTCTTTGTTTTTGATTATTACATGATGGGAGGAATTTCTTTTCTGGTCCAATCTATTTGGAGTTCTATAGGCTTCTTGTATGATTATGGGCATCACTTTCTCTAAGTTAGGGAAGTTTTCTTCTATAATTTTGTTGAAGATACTGGCCCTTTAAGGTGTAAATCTTCACTCTCTTCTATACCTATTAACTTAGGTTTGGTCTTCTCATCGTGTCCTGGATTTCCTGGATGTTTTGGGTTAGGAGCTTTTTGCATTTTGTGTTTTCTTTGACTGTTGTGTCAATGTATTCCATCTTATCTTCTGCACCCGAGATTCTCTCTTCTATCTCTTGTATTCTGTTGATGATGCTTGCATCTATGTCTCCTGACTCCTTTCCTAGGGTTTCTATCTCCAGAGTTGTCTCTCTTTTTGATTTCTTAATTGTTTCTACTTCTGTTTTTAGATCCTGGATGGTTTTGTTCAATTCCTTCACCTGTTTGGTTGGGTTTTCCTGTAATTCTTTGAGGGTTTTTTGTCCTTCCCCTTTAAAGGCTTCTTCTTGTTTACTCGTGTTCTCTTGTAATTCTTTAAGGAATTTTTGTGTTGCCTCTTTAAGGAATTGCACTGGTTTACCTGTGTTCTCCTGTATTTCTTTAAGGGAGTTATTTATATCCTTCTTAAGTTCCTCTCTCAGCATCATGAGATATGATTTTAGATCTAAATCTTGCTTTTTCGGTATGTTGGGGTATCCAGGACTAGTTGTGGTAGGAATACTGGGTTCTGTTGATGCCAAGTGGTCTTAGTTTCTGTTGGTAAGGTTCTTGTGTTTGCCTTTTGCCATCTGGTAATCTCTGGTGTTAGATGTTCTTGCTGTCTATGGCTGGAGTTTGTTCCTCCTGTGAGTCTGTAAGTCTGTGTCAGCACTCTTGCAAGATCAGCTCTCTTCTGGTAAGACCCATGCACAGAGGGCTGTGGATCAGCCTTCCCTCCTGGGTGCAGGATGGATGCAGGATGGGCCCTATCTCAGTTTCTCTCCTGCTTTTGTGGCCTGTGCCTCCTGGCTGGTCCTACCTTAGAAAATCACTGGAGTAAAATTTGGGCTCTTGCCTGAGTCCTGATGTCAGAGCACTCCCTGGAGACCAGCTCTCCCCTGTTCTGAGGTAGTGTCTGTCTTTGTCACTGAGGTGGGTTTCCTATATGCAATAAAATGTTGAGTCCTGGAGAGCTGGTCTACTGGAAATGCTCTGACCTGGGTTGAAAAATGTGCACAGAGGGCTGTGGAATAGGCACACCTCCTGGGTGTAGATGGAAGAAGGAAGTACCCTGTCCTAGCTGCTCTCTGTTTCTGTGTCATGAGATTTCTTAAAGTATTTCTATGGATTCCTTTTATTAGCAAGAAATAGATCCTACCACAAGACGCTATCTAATTCCTCTAGTAAAGAAACAAGAGGATACTGCATCCATCTTAAGATAGGATTCAAAAGCTGCTTGGTAGGCAGTACAGTGACATTACAGCGATGATTATAGGCTTTCAGAGCATCTGATATATCTCAAGTATCTTCAGTAGTAACATGAAACCCTATATAATGTTTCAGAAAAATAACTCAGTTCAAACCAATTTGTTTCTCAAATGTTTACAATTTCATTATGTACATATGGCAAGGCTGCTGGAGATGAGGTCAGAATCTGCTTGGAAAAGGTGTTGAGTCCACTCTGAGCTGAGAAAGCAAGACACCTGCACAAGAGCAAGTGGTGAGCAGAGAGGATGGAGTCATTTACTCTATGTCTAAACTTAGTTATTTTTACAAAAAAAAATTGGGGAGGAATATAGACAACCTTTCTGTGAAACTTGAGAGAAATTGACACTGTTATAAGCAAAGCAGGAATCAAATGATACCTCTACTGTGTTTCTAGTAGAGTGTTCATTACAAACTGAAGGGATCCCTAAAGCTTCCTGTCCTAAAAGCATCCCTGTGATCATCTGCAGTCTAGGCACTTGACTGAAGAGGTCTGGTGAGAAAGCATTCTAATGCTGTGAAACAATAGGGCAGAGTAACATAAAAACAAACAAAAAAACCCCCAAAAACCCTATAAAACAAAAACAAAAAACAAAAAAAAAACCCAAACAAACAAAAAAGCCTAGAACAGTCAGCCCAGGAAAGGAAAAACCCAATGGCATCAAAGAACTGCTGAGTAGTTTTTATACTGGGTAGTATAAAAAGAGAGGGCCAGAGGACTCCTCTTTAAAATGAAGGAACATGATGTTTGGAGGATTTTAGAAGTGTTAGAAGGTGGTTAGTAGTTAATATAATTGATGTGTGCGTACATTGTATATATGTATGAAATTCTCAGGGAAAACAAATATATTCAAAAAGAAACAAGTTGGATGTGGTGGAGCATGCCTTTAATTTCAGCACTCAGGAGGCAGAAGTAGGATTTTTCTCAGCGTCTGCACCAGCCTGGTCTACAAAGTAGGTTCTATGCCAGTTAGAGATACACAGCGAGATCTCTCTAAATAGTAAAAAGAAATAATTACAACATTTTAGATCAATTTTTGCTATTTATTTATGTATTTGTGTTGAGAGAGAGAGAGAGAGAGAGAGAGAGAGAGAGAGAGAGAGAGAGAGAACATTCATGCAAGAGAAGCAAAAGTGTTCTTAGCCTCTGAGGGTCTATCCACACAGACCCTACACTAGGCCTTAAATTTTATGTACAAAATGTTCCCATAAGGGTTGCTTGTCATTGGTAGGGGGACATGGAGAAAAAAGAAAGCTACACTTATTCTTGTATGCTGATTATGCTAATTTGCTGTTTTAATTCTCCATAATTCTTTCCTTTTTTTGCATCAAGACTAACACATGGATATATTATTGCAGTACAAAAGCAAATATCTCCTTCATATATAATGTATTATTAGTTAACAGGCTGTATGTTATGAACTGAATTTAAGCAATTAAATTGGATTTTACAGAGCCCACATACATGTGGAAGTCAGCAGACCTTTGAGCATGTGGCTCCCAGTTCAGTGTGGATTTTTGCAATAGGCAACTTTGCTGAGTCACCTCACTGGCCACGAAATCTCATTTGTAAAGTGATTTCTAGGTTGATTCTATACAGTTGGGAAGAAACAGCAAAAGTTTCTTTTCCTTTTATAAAATGCCCTTGGTGAATTCCAGAATCCATGGTTAGCACATTTTCTAAAATCCCCTAGCAATGGTGACTGGGATAATTTCACAGATTTGAGAACAGGGAAGGCCAGTCAATTCTCTGAAGGCCACACTAGTGCCGGCCGATGGTACCAAGTTTCTAACATGTGGTGGCGTTGGTCTGAAACCATGTTCTCTTTTCTCCCTTTAATCTTATATTGAGCTGAGCACCTGATACACACCTTAGTCACTAAATGTTGCCCATTGGGCAACCATCTCCTATATGTGAAGCTTTTTCTTCCACTATAAATAAAAGGTAAGTTCTCACATTAAAAAATAGATCTGTCCTCTTGCTCCACATGTTCTCTGATGTAATAGATCTGGATCGTCCCTAAACTGTACCTCAGCAATTTATGGGAACATTGTCCCTAGAAGTAATCCTTATAAAGAAAAATTGCTCCTTTTCTTCTCTAAAGTCTGCTCCTAAATCAGTGGGCCTTTAGTACATTCGTCCACCATTTCTAACTAGTTTTTAGTCTTAAAATTCAAAGTAGTTTCTAAAATACAATGCTTTTCTATTTTGGAAACTGTAGTATTTCCTCCTGGAACCCAGACAATTATATACTTTTATATCACTTATTATAGCTTTTACTAATCTTGTAATTTAATAAAGAGATCACTGAGTCAATCACTCTAATTATTAATGAGACAATAAGGTAGGAATAGTGACTTAAGAATGAAATAACTGTAGAGCCCACGTTGGCGAGGGCATTCAGAGCATGTCAGAACAGTCAGCGCCCACTAAAGAGTCGGACATGTTTAGACCTTAAGAGTAAACATCCTGGAGATAAAAACGTGTTAAAGACTTTACTGTGTGGGAGCTCACAGAGAGACGTCAGAGCTGAGGAGATTGGGAATACTATGTGGTCCTCTGGCAGAGGACCCTAGTTCAGGCTTCAGCACCAGCTCTCAGTGGTAACTTACAACTTCCTGTAACTCTAGCATGTGCACACATATGCTGGCAACACACACACATGCACACACACACACACACACACACACAATTCTACACACATATGTGCCCATATATATACACACATGCACACGTGCACACAAACACACCAACACACATGTGTATTCATACATACTCAGACAATTTTTTGTTAATAATAAATAATTATAAATATTTTATTTATATAATTTGAATTTATTTATACTTGAATATATTTATATTACATGAGTATAAATAAAACAAACAAAAACAAAGAGAATAATGAAAATCAACCAAAATCCTGGTCATGTAATAACAATTAAGAGAGAAAGAATGGAAAACAATTGCATCAAAAAGGTTTATGTCACTGAGACTTGTTTCTATCTACACATATCAAATGAAATATATATTTGCTAGGACGTGGATCTTGCATTTAACCTGGGGAACACTCGAGTTCTTTAAATATATTTTTATTTCAGGGTATATTTCCTTCATTTCTTTACTTTTTTAACTTTTTATTCTTCTTTTTGTTTGTTTGTTTTTTGAGACAGGGTTTCTCTGTGTAGCCCTGGCTGCCCTGGAACTTACTCTGTAGACCAGGCTGGCCTCGAACTCAGAAATCCACCTGCCTCTGCCTCCCAAGTGCTGGGATTAAAGGCGTGCGCCACCACCGCCCAGCTATTCTTCTCTTACACATTACATCTGGACCAAATTTTCATCTCCCTTTACTGTCTCAGTCCCTCTTCCCTCCTCCTTTCACAGCCAGATCAATATCTTTTCTGTTTGCCTTCAAATGAAAGACCAGGCTTCCCAAGGATACCTACCAACCACAGCCTAACAAGATATAATAAGGCTGGGCATAAGCCCTCATATCATGGATATGGCCAACCAGCAGGAGGAAAAGGGGTCCCAAGTACAGGCAAAAGAGTCAGAGACACCCCCATTTCCATTATTGAGAGTCTCACAAGAACATCAAGCTACACAAACATCACATATATACAGAGGACCTAGTTCAGATCATACAAGGTCTGTGTTTTTTCCTTCAGTCTCTGTGAGCCCCTATGAGCTAAGTTTGGTTGGTTCTGTGGAGCATGTTTTCATGGCGTCTTTGACTCTTCTGGCTACTCTAATCCTTCCTCACCCTCTTCTCCAGGCTTCCCCTGACTCTGCCTAGTGTTTGGCTCTGTGATGACAACTGGGCTAGACACTGATGTATGAGCATAAAAGAATATCACTAGGAATCATATCATTGACTTTTTTTTTCTTTTCTTCTTTTTGCCATTCCTGTTTGGTTCTTTTCTGTGTTTCTGGGTTGTCTTGCCTCTGGGTTCCTGGACAGTGTCAGGAATGATCCATCTCCTGGTGTGGGCCCCAACTTGTCATGGGTTGGACACCCCCCATAAGTCCTCAGCACACCTTGCAGGTAGGGAAGATTGTAGATTAGAGGTTTTGTGGCTGGCTTGATGGCCCAGTCTCACTGCTGGAAGCCTTGCCTGGTTATAGAAGATGACCACTTCAGTCTCCATAGCCCTCATTACTAAGAGAGACTTTGCTAGTCTCATAGATTCCACAGAGCT
>JADRCC010574248.1:0-17655 GCA_019843855.1 Hylomyscus alleni | reverse complement strand
TTTTTTTTTTCCTAGAAAAGAGAGCTTTCTAAAAAGCAAATGGCCTCGACTCTTTGATCTCTCAAGGAGTAAACCAAATAAACGTGAAGCCCTGTAACTGCCATATTCTGTCTAGACGATTGCTCCACCACTAAGCAGCACCTTGAGGCCAATTTCAAACTGTACTGGAAGGCAAGAAGACTTGAACTTCTGCTTCTCTCATCCTCTCCATGACACTTTGAGGTGGGCATGATTTTATCTCCCTCTACCCAGGAAGCCAAGAGCCGTTGTCTACACAAAGCTAAAATCCAAACAGATTCTCAGTAGAGCCAGACCCTGTCTCAGAGACAAAACCAAAGACAACAAAACCTCCTCCTAAGCCACGAGAGCAGGGGCTGCAGGAAGACCCACTGGCTTCAGGGTGGGGCTTAACACCACCTGCTTTTGCATCATCTCTTTGCTTCGTTTTTTAGCAACCGCTATCGGTCACATTTGATAACACATTTTTGTACACACATCCATCCGGAATGAATAGTATGCAATGCATTTATCCCCTCTACTCGTTTGAGGCATTCCTTGTTCGTGGTGGGGTTGATCCATGCAGGGTGTGTCTGCTCTGCCAGATAATGTCAACACAGGACTCCTGGTGCTTGTTGTTCTAGTTAGCCCTCCTTACAGGGGTCTCAGACTCAGTCCCTGTGGAAAGCTGGTTTTATCAGAATCATTCTGCCATGTGAGGAGAAGGAAAATCATATCCCCTTTCAGCTTTGTCTCTAGTGACCAGTGAAGCTGGGAGCTCTTCCACGAGATTCCATTCTGAAGTTCCTTTTTGAGTTATCCTTCTCTTTGGGAACTCGGCCTTTGGGATATTAAAATTTTCTTTTGTCTTTGTTTAATGTCTATCAACTGTGTTTATGCCATATTCCAACATGGGCATATAGCATGTGAAATGATCAAATCCAGCCTCTCCCACTCTATCCCAGCTTCTGATCGCCATCATCCTATTTGGGTTGAGAACAAGGGGCACTTCTCTGTCTGTGTCTGTTTGTTTCATGTAGCACACATCCTTCAGTTCTAGACATTTTTTTTTTTAAATATCCACCCTGAAGCCCTACTTTAGGGCAGACAGGGTCTTTTTTTTTTCCCCTGAGACAAGGTTCCTCTGTGTAGCGCTGGCTGTCCTGTAGACCAGGCTGGCCTTGAACTCAGAAATCCTCCTGCCTCTGCCTCCCAAGTGCTGGGATTAAAGGCATGTGCCACCACCGCCCAACCTAGACATTTTTTTCTCAAGTATTTTCTTCTTTATGCCCAAGTAAAACTTCATATGTTTTACATTTTCTTTAGCCACTCATTTCTTGTGCGTGTATGTTTGTGTTGTGTGTGCATGAACACGTGTGGAAGCCAGAGATCAACATAGGATGCCAACCTCTCTCCCTCCACCTTATTTTTTGAGACAGGGTGGCTCTCTAGTCTGGAGATCACTGATTGGCTAATCCAGCTGTCTAGCGAGTCCCCAAGATTCTCCCATCTCTGCCTCCATCAGACTATGATTATAAGCACATGTCACTGCACCTGGCTTCCTGAACTCAAACACTACCCACTGAGCCATCTCCATAGAGTCTCATTTATTTTTTTATTTAGGGACAAAACCATACTATGTAGCCCTGGCTGTCCCCAGACTCATTATATAGACCAGGCTGGCCTCTTACTCTCAGAGATCCATCTGCCTCTTGAGTGCTAGGATTAAAGACCTGAACCACCATGCTTGGCCTGTTCATCTCTTCATGAGCATCTTTGTCTATTCCGTATCTTAAATCTTGTGAATAATGACAAAATAAACAAACATAGGCACATGTCTACCCCATATGTTGATTTCAGTTCTTGTGAGTATATATCCAGAAGTTGGATGTCTGGGTCACATGCTATGGTTAGTTCAACATTTCCAGAACCATCCATGCTGCCCTCCATGCAATCCTACCAGAATGAATAAAGCTTTCTTTTTCTCCCATTGTTTTATTTATTTATTTATTTATTTATTTCATATATGTGAGTACACTACACTGTCACTGTCTTCAGACACACCAGGAGAGGGCATTGGATTCCATTACAGATGGTTGTGAGCCACCATGTGGTTGCTGGGAATTGAACTCAGGACCTCTGGAAGAGCAGTCAGTGCTCGTAAACACTGAGCCATCTCTTTAACCCTCATCCCCTTCTCCCATTGTCATCAGTATTTTTTTTCCTAACAGCTATTCTGTATTGAGCCAGATACCACATTATAGTTTTCGTTTGTATTTTCCTGATACTAGCCACCTGTATCTTTTTATCCATATGCAATATTGAAGAAACAGGAATATTGTCAATTTTTAAGAATGGGACGGGGGTTGCTGGAGATTAAACCCACAGCCTTATGCTTGCTAAATAAGCCCCTCAGACTCAGCGGTTAATTAAAATTAATTAATTACAGAGTCTCAATTTGTAGCCCAGGCTGCCATTACACATACAATCCCCCTACCTCAGCTTCCTGAGTGCTGGGGTGACAAGCATTTATATTCCTTTGCCTGACCTCAATAAATAATTTATTTAAGTAAGCTCTGGAATGACTGGAATTTTGTCTTCACACTTCTCTTTCTAAATTAAGGCTGTTTGGTCAGTCATTACCCTGCTTAGAAATGGAATTAGTGATGGACCGTGAACACACCTGTCGGCTGTTTCCTGTGCGGATCATGGCATTGTACGTGCAAAGGAATGGAAACTTACCATTGGAAACAACGACCTTCTAGTCAGGACAGTCAGTCTCTGACCTGGAGAGCCCTGTTCAATTAGCACCTTAGGCGGTTAGGCAGCACCAGTGCCTAAGCAGGAGAGATTTAGCTCTGCCGCCAGGTAAGGAGGATGTGGATGGAGCCCCTCCCACTCCCGGAATTCCGAGGAGGGGCGGGGCATGGGCGGGGCCAGGAAGGGGGCAGGATCTCAGATTGCTGAGTTCACCTGTCCAGCTCTAGACGTACTGTCATACTGTAAGAGGGCCGCTCACGCGCTTGGGACTTTGTACTACTCTCCTTGCACAGGATGATGCAGGGTAGAGAAATTGTCAGATATTTGTTTGCTGTACTGCGAACGGAACCCAGTGCTTCAGGTTGGCTTATATATGCCCAGGAAAAGCAACTGTTTGGGGAGTGTTTGTTTTTGAGACAAACCAAACACTCAATTTTGGACCAGCCTGTAATTTGTCATGTAGCAAAGGATGACCTTGAACTTCTGACCTTCTTTCTTTCCCCTTACAAGTATTGACAAGCTTGATCTATGATCCAACTCCATCTAGGCCTCCAGCATGCTAAGCTTTGTTGTTTGTGATCCAACTCCATCTAGGCCTCCAGCATGCTAAGCTACTTCCTTAAACCCAAAGATGGTTAACTAAGGAGAGAAGAGCCACTCCAGATGTGGGCATTTCATAGACTGGGGCCCTGGACTGAATAAAAAGGGGAAAGTGAAGGGCCAGCAGGCTGGCTCCGCAGGTAAAGAGGCTTATTGTACAAACCTGACAACCTGAGTCCCATTGCTGAAGTCTGCGTAAAAAAGCTGGATTTGGTAGTGGGCATCTCTGTAAAACCAGCTCGTGGATTTTTGCTATGTATTGTAATGCCAAATTCTATACTGGAAGGTCTAGGCCTATGGGTGACTTCTTATGTCTTTTTTTTTGGGGGGGGGGGAGGGTTTCGAGACAGGGTTTCTCTGTGTAGCCCTGGCTGTCCTGGTACTTACTCTGTAGAATAGGCTGGCCTCGAACTCAGAAATCCACCTACCTCTGCCTCCCAAGTGCCGGGATTAAAGGCATGTGCCACCACCGCCTGTTTTTTTTTTTTTTTTTTTTTTTGAGACAGGGTTTCTCTGAGTGGCCCTGGCTGTTCTGGAACCCAGGCTGGCCTCGAACTCAAGAAATCCACCTGCCTATGCCTCCCAAGTGCTGGGATTAAAGGCATACACCACCACCGCCCAGGCCTGTGACTTCTTATGTTTACAACCTTTTGTTGTGCAAACCTTGTTCCTTGATTTAAAACTATTGGCTAGGGGCTGGAGAGATGGCTCAGAGGTTGAGAGCGTTGACTGCTCTTCCAGAAGTCCTGAGTTCAATTCCTAGGAACCACATGGTGGCTCACAACCATCTGTAATGGGGATCTGATGCCCTCTTCTGGTGTGTCTGAAGACAGCAACGTTATTGTACTAGCTGGTTTTGTGTGCCAACTTGACACAGGCTGGAGTTATCACAGAGAAGAGAGCTTCAGTTGGGGAAGTGCCTCCATGAGATCCAGCTGTGGGGCATTTTCTCAATTAGTGATCAAGGGGGGAGGGCCCCTTATGGGTGGTGCCATCCCTGGGCTGGAAGTCTTGGTTTCTATAAGTGATCAAGGGGGGAGGGCCCCTTATGGGTGGTGCCATCCCTGGGCTGGAAGTCTTGGTTTCTATAAGAGAGCAGGCTGAGCAAGCCAAAAAAAGCAAGCCAGCAAGGAACATCTCTCCATGGCCTCTGCAACAGCTCCTGCCTCCTGACCTGCTTGAGTTCCAGTCCTGACTTCCCTTGGTGATCAACAGCAGTGTGGAAGTAAGCTAAATAAACCCTTTCCTCCCCAACTTGCTTCTTGGTCATGATGTTTGTGCAGGAATAAAAACCCTGACTAAGACAATTATACTTAGATACACAAAATAAATAAAGCCACCATGAGCACAAGGACAAGGGATACAAGAAGTATCTGGGGTAGACTGCTGGGGAGGCAGCCAGGCCAACAGTAACAAGAGTAGATTAGGGGTTACTTCCAAGTAATTGTCAAAGCCAAATAAAATAGCCATAGTCTGAGTCTCATTTATTTGCAAGCTAGTCGGGGTTAAGCTCAAATTGGTTGTACTACCTAAACCCACCCTTCCTTAAATTGCTTTTTAAAAAATTTACACTCGTGTCTTTATTGTGTGCGTGTGCGTGCATACGTACTTATACAGCTCTCGGGAGTCAACTCCCTCTTTCCAGCATGTGTGTCCAGGGAATCTGCATTGAGCTCAGGTCACTGGGCATGGAGGCGGGTGCCCTTACCCACTGGCTGCCCCTGGCTCTCCTTAAACTGGTTTGGCCAGGTGTTTTTGTCACAGCAACAAGAAAAGTAACTGCCACACGAAACAGTCTCAAAGAGATCTTCCAGTGGTCTCATCAGGGCATTCAGCCATGTAGGGGAAATTCGTGAAAACAAAGCAGAAGAGTCTGAGAGAACGGCATTAAAGGCAGAAGGGAGGATTCCAAATAAATTCAGCTGGGCTTCGAGACATAAAATAATAGTCGTTTAAATTAAAAATTCAACGAGCACATTACACGACACACAAATCAGAAGGCAGAATAAATAAACTAACAAGCGGCTTTAAGGAAATCATTCTGAATGCAGCTCACAGGCGCGGGGATTGCAGAATCTACAGTCAGTCTTTAATGGGAGTCCCACAGCGGGGACAGAGACGGCAACAGAGCCGTCTAGCCAAGCCATTATGCAGAGAGAGTAGGAAAATATATTTTAGATATAAAAGTCTTTGAATTTTTATTGCTAACATCACCTTACTAAACAAAATTACCAAATGTGATTTTTTTTTTCCTTTTAGCAAGAAAAACAAAACCAGAAGGAAGAGGTGAGAGGAAAAAAAAAGCAAACCGTGAACTGAAAAATTATTGAAGGGCTGGTGAGGTGACTCAGTGGAAAAAGGAGCTTGCTGCCAAGTCTGAAGACCAGAGTTCAATTCCCAGGATCCACCTGGTGGAAGTTGTCTTCAGACTGCTCCATGAATATTCAAACACAAACATGTATGTGCATACAAGATAAATAAATGTAATTAAAAAATAAATGGGTGAAAAAGTAAACAATATTGACTTGGAAATTATAACAATAACAATAATGGAAACCAGCTGAGAACTCTTATTTTAAAGGTTAAAAAAAAAAAAATCACCCAACAACAAAGACAGGATGTTAGGAGCACAAACATTCTACTTGTACAATGGCAGGAAATAATAGGAATAATGATTGCATCTAAGCCTTTATTCAAATGTGCCAATAATTAACCAACAAGCAAATAGACATTACATATTTAACTTCTAAGCCAAGACAGGAGGAGAGATAGAGAAGCAATCATAAACCATAGGAAATAAAGAAAAGCAACCATAAGCCAAAAGGAATAACAATCCCAGGCATATCATCAAAAGCAATACAAACGACCATATAGAATTCTCCTGGACTTTCACCGAGAGAGAGCATATGCCTGACATTCACGATATTTTGAATCTGAGTTTACCTAGATAAACACATTTTGGCTTATTTATAATTTGGGGTTCTCTAATGGGATAAACAAGTGAAATTAAATTCATAAAATTAATTTTTCTTTCTTCTCTTTTTTTTTTAGACAAAAGTTTTATGTAGCGCAGGCTGCCCTTGAACTCACTGTATAGCCCAAGCTGGCTGCTGCAATTTTCTGGTTTTTCTGCCTCTGCCTCCCAAGTGATAGAATTACAAGAGCATACCATCACGCCCAGCCATGAAATTGATTTTTATATATGAACATGAATAGGTCGCAAAATTAGAAGTGGAAAATTGAAACTGCAGAATGTTCTATACAGCACAGTGACCTTTACTTAAGTTGTTTAAACAAACAATGTTTCATTTCATCTATAAATGGAGTCTGGAACGAGGAGTGGAGCCAGGTGTGCTGGTGCGTGCCTGAGATCCCAGCCCTTAGGCAGTGGAGGCAGGAGAATCAGTCGATGAGGTCATCCTGGCCTGTGTGTGAGATTCACTGCCATCCTGGGCCACCAGAGACCATAATTGCAGTTAAAGCAGGAGCCAGGAGGATGCACATGAAAACGGAAGGTCCCATTGTAGTAACTTTCTCCACCTCCTCCACCACCACCACCCCAGGAAGGATTGAGGTGTGTTGCTTAGTCTTGAAGACTGTACTGGCTGGTTTTGTGCGTCAACTTGATACAAGCCGGAGTTATCACAGAGAGAGATAGGAGCCTCCCTTGAGGAAATGCCTCTAAGAGATCCAGCTGTAAGGCATTTTCTCAATTAGTGATCAAGGCCGGAGGGCCCCTTGTGGGTGGTGCCATCCCTGGGCTGGTAGTTCTGGGTTCTGCAAGAAAGCAAGCTGAGCAAGCCAAGGGAAGCAAGCCAGTAAGCAGCACCCCTCCATGGCCTCTGCATCAGCTCCTGCTTCCTGACCTGCTTGAGTTCCAATCCTGATATCCTTCGGTGATGAACAGCCATGTGTAAGTGTAAGTTGAATAAACCCTTCCCTCCCCAACTTGCTTCTTGATCATGGTGTTTGGTCATGAATAGAAACCCTGATTAAAACACATCCTGTTCCTCTTCCACCACTGGTTCCCCAGCCCTCCCTCCCTCCCTCCCTCCCTCCCTCTCTCCTTCTTTCCCTCCATCCCTCCTTCCTTCTAATTTTGAATTTCTTTATAATTTTCTTTTTTATTTTTTTGCATATGGGTATTCAACTTGCAGGTATGTCTGTGACCACGTGCGTGCCTGGTACCTCCAGAGGCCAGAAGAGGGCAGCAGATCCTCCGGAACTGAAGTTACGTGGTTGTGAGTCAACACTCAAGGGCTGAGAATGGAACCCGGGTCCCTGAAAGAGCAGCCAATGTTCTTAACCACTTAGGCATATCTCCAGCCCCAGTGTTTTAATTAAAAATGCACACACACACACACACACACACACACACACACACGTATGTATGTATGTATGTATGTATGTATGCATGCATGCACAGGAGGCAGAGGCGGGAAGATCATTGCAAATTTGAGACCATTCTGGTCTGTATAACAGTTCATCCAGGGCTACATACTGAGACCCTGTCTCAATAAGTAAATGAGTAAACGAGTAAACGAGTAAATAGCTGTAGCACACAGAACAAAAAAAGTTAGCAACATGCTTATCCAGGTTGGTGGTTTATCATACTCCCTGCATATTTTCTGAATGTTCAAATATTTCATTACATCTTTTGAGTAAAAATACATTTTGACTAAGAATGCCACTCAGGTAGAATGCCTAACAATTAAGTTAATTGAGTAGGCACTAAATGAAATTTAAAGTGGAGTTCCCAGTAGTTCTAGCCACCTGGCGTATGCTCAGGAGTTGTGTGTGGCAAGAGGCTACACACCAGACCGTGAGATGTTTTCCACCACTAAGCGAAGCTCTGCGGACAGTCACGGAGCCTCAAGAGTGGGCCGATTCTCTCTCTGGAGCTTGAAGCAGAAAGCAGAAGACAAACTCTTGTCTTCTAGCTTGTTCAGATAGCTAGCTGGCTTGCTTGCTAGCATTCTTTCTTCCTTCCTTCCTTTCTTCCTTCCTTCCTTTCTTTCTCTCTCTCCTTTCTTTTGATTTTTCTTTCTTTCATTCTTTCTTTTTTTTTTTTCTTTTGGGGGAAGGGTTGGTTGATTATTTCGAGACATGCTTTTTCTGTGTAGCCTTGACTGTCCTGGAACTCACTATGTAGACTAGGCTGGCCTTGGATTTTTTTTTTTTTTTTTTTTTTTTTTTTTTGAGACTGGATATCACTATGCAGCTCTGGTCGCTCTAGAACTTCCTGTGTAGACCAACTGGCCTCAGACTCAGAGATCAACCTGGCTCTGCCTCCTGAGTGCTGAGATGAAAGTTGTGGGCCACGATGCCCAGCTACAGATAGCTTTCTTACACTGCTACCTCAAGCCCACCTGCCTAGGGATGGCACCGCCTACAAGGGACTGATCCCTCCCATATCAATTAGCAATCAAAAAACACCTTTCGAACAAGCCCACAGGCCAATAGAATGGAAACAATTCTTTAAGTTGGGGAGGTCCTCTTCCCAGGTGTGTCAAGTTGACAACTAAGATTAGTCATCACACTTAATTTTCTGTTTTCTTATTTTTGGTTTTTGCTTAGTTGGTTTGAGGGATAATGTTGGAGCTCAAATCCAGGACTTAATGCTAACCTCCACCATTGATCTGTACCCCCTAAACCCCTGCTTCTCAGCTTTTCAATCAGCAGATGGGCACTAATGTCAGTACCACCATGTACATGTAGATTAGATGTGCAGTGAGTAAGGAACATAGCTCTAAGAGCCTTAGGTCCAGTTAACTGAGATTTCTCCAAATCATTTCAAGTGGTACATAGAGCTTGTGTGGTGGTTGGAATGAGACTAGCCCTAGAAACTCATATATTTGACTACTTAATCCTCAGTTGAGAGAACTATTCGGGAAAGATTAGGGAGTTGTGGCCTCAGTGGAGAAGATGTGTCACTGGCGGTGGGCTTTGAGGCTGCAGAAGCCCACGCCGGGCCCAGTCTCACTCTGGCTCTCAGCCTGCAACTTGGGGTTCAGACATGAGTTCTCAGCTTCTGCTCCAGCACCATGCCTGCTCACCACAACACTTCTCACCATGGTGGTCATAGATTAGCCCTGTGAAACTATAAGCAAGCCCTCCCCCCTCCAATTAGATGCTTGCTGTAGTCATGGTGTCTCTTACAGTAACTAGGACAGTAACTAAGACAAGTTGTAACAATGATAAGCTTGCTCCAACCACTGCACATTAGATTTCCCAGCAATTCTAACTCTACACGATGCCTCCCAACATATAAATCTGGGGAAATCTACATGAAGAGAGACATTTCCTCGATTTTCTCATTTGCTAAAGTGCTGTGAAGAGTTATCTGAATAGCCAGTAATTCACTAGCAATTCCAGCAGCAACAGCAAAAACCCATTATGGAAGCTTCTAGAAGGTTAGAAAAGTAAGCGTTGGCTTCAGGAAGTGAGAGACTTGAGACTTCAGCCTCAGACCACAGAGTTACTGCAAGCCATTAAATTCTTTCCATTTGGACCTTAATTGACTTTCTCTCTGGTACAAATCTTCCTGAATCTCTGCTAACTGTCCAATCAAGGGCAAGCCATGAGACATGCCAGAGCTAAAGTAAGCTTTCTATAGTTCATCAGCACCTAGAAAACACTTTGGGCTACAGAAGGCTTTGGGGATGGAAACCCAGTTATTGACTCAGAAGTAGCTAGTTAATATCAATGCTATGCTATAATCCCATGACTGGATAAGATACCCTTCATTCATTTATTCATTCATCCATTCAAGTGGTTTTTATATTTTGGGTCCCCTCTAGGTAGGAGGCACTGTCCAGGAGATAAAGCGACGTGGACTCAGACATGTTTCCTGTCATGCTGAGGATCACGGGGGTACATGGCAACTTACAGGTGACTTCTATACTATCAGACATTCTAAGAAAGGAGACAGAGGCAGGAGGATCACCACAAGTTTGAAGCCAGCCTGGATTATATAGCAAGACCTGGTCCAAAGCAATAATAACAACAGCAATAGCAGCAAAGCTAGCAGAAGGCTTCCTAGCTAGGCGGACTGTTGAAATTAGATCCGGAGCCTCTGGAATAGGTGAACTTATTTTTTTTTTCCAGAGTCCTCAAGTCACACTACAAGTCCCACTGAGGAAAATATCACCCTGCCCTGCCAACCTTCCATCCATACCCAAATCCCTAATCTTTGATTGACAGACACCATACTAGAGGCTTTCTAGGATGACCCTGTAACTGACAGAGGGATCTAGCAAGGACAAATAAGGCCTCCTTTACTGGGATCGCACAGAGGAAAAGCTGCAGGAAGCACTTTAAGGGTGCCTCTAAGGGTGGGTGGGCACTTTGTTGAATATCTCCTTGGGGCCCAGACGCCATTCATCCATCCAATAATAATGAGAATGGACAGCCTCACCCCATCGCCACTGACGAAAACAAGGTGTGAGGATGAGGTCCCCCCAAACAGAGTCCCTAGGTGCTCTAAGCTGCTGCTCTACCATGCAGGCAAGGAGACACTTAGGTCCTGCCCAGGGTCTCTGAAGCAACACACTCTCTCCTTTCTCACCTTTCAGCATGAAGTCAAGGGCAAGTCCAGGGAGGCAGCTAGGCTACTGGTAATTAAGGAATTAATAATTAAGGAACTGGGAACCAAAATGAGCATTGCTTCCTGTGTCTCTTTTTTATTACATTCGAGTTTTGTTCTCTCGATAAGGTAATGGGAAAATGAAAAGATCTAGGAGGCGCTGGACCCTCTCAATGCCCAGGAAACAGAAGCATCTTCCATCATTGTGTTTGGAAGATAGATTAGGCATTAAATTATGGAGCTCATCTGTTCAGATCTCAGGAATAATGTCGACTTTGATAGAGCATCACTCACTATAGAGATTGGTTTCAAAATTACCTGATCTGACTCAATGAATAATTTAACAATTGATTTTCTGACAAGAGACACTGAAGAATGAAAGGCACGACCTCCATCCTTTGGAGGATAAAATGATAATCTTAGGAGGAAACATTTTCTTCTCCTGGAGGCCTATACCTCACCTTGGTCTGGAAGGGTCTGCTTTGATGGAGACACTTCACCATTTGTTCCCATTAGTTCCTGATGGATCCAATAGCTGCAGCTATTTGTTTAAATATTATTTGTTCATTTGTTCTGACGGGCAGATACACCTCCAAGCCTTTTCCCAAGGTACCAAGGTCAAGGATGACACACACTTGGTCCAGAACTGGGATGCAGAAGTTGGCAGTGCATGGTCATCACCTGTGGGGCAGTGAGCAGTTCTGACAGCCAGAGTCCAGTAGAGCAGAGCCACCTTGGAACCCCGGAGACCCACTGAGCATCTGCTCACAGGGACGGCAGGCGTTCGGTGAATTGCTCCTGAGACTAATGGCTCAGATTTCAGCTCAGACCCCTCACAGCTGCCCCTGCAAGAGGTGTGTTCTCTATCATGCAGACACTGCCTCAAACTCCCAGCATTCTAGCTGGACCTTACACACACAGTCATCTGACCACAAACCAGGCATGCCACACCCCATACAATAAAAGGTGTGGTTTGCCCCCTCCTCACTCTTTTGCTCTCTTATTCTCCTACTCCTCTCTAACTCTTACCCTCTTGCCCTCTCTCTCCTCTCTGCTCTTTGTTCTCTTCTCTGCCTTTCTTCCTTTCCTTCTCTCTCTTTCTCTCTCTCCTCTCCTCTCCTTCTCTCTACTTAACTAGAATATTTCTCCTTCCTACAATAAAATAACTCATTCATACATTGCCTCCTTTTAATTAAGGCACCGTGCAACAAACAGGTCAGCCCCGGAAGGAGAGAGAGACCTGGGCCTCAGCAGCAGGCCCCCTGCCACCAGAGAGAGAAGGAGAGAGCCTCAGCCAGGCAGGCCAGGCACCCGCCCTACTTTTGAACGACAATCACCCTGGGTTAACTTAAGCTGTGAAAGTAAGGTAGTAGATGCAGCCTGAGAGACAGCTGGAGGACACCTACTTCAAGCAGGGGTGCTGTGGACACAACTCAGCAAAGGGACATGTCTCAGCACAGTGAGTACAAGATCCAGGAGGAAAGAGGCCACCTGGGACCTTTAGGGATCCAGATCGTGGGAACCAGCCTATCGGAAACCGTAAAGGAGCAACCAGATTTCTGTATCTCAAGATGGGAACTGTGATGTCAAGGGCCACAGACACAGACTCATTCAGGGATGTCCTGTATGACTAGTGAGGAGGATGTGGCCAGAGCCACGAGCATCAGGAAGTGTGGAGAGCCCCAGTCTGCCAGGAAAGTCCATGTGTCTGGTGGCAGCAGGGTTAACAATGCCTTCTTGCTTCAAATACATCAATGAATATCCCATGAGCAGGATAGAAATGAGACCTCTTCCTCCACAGTCCGTAGAAGTAGGCCGTAAGCATGGCTCAGGAGCTGCCGAATGATCCACAGAAGCCACTAAAGTCAAGAAAGTCCATTACACCATCAGTGTGTGAGAAACCCAGAGAAGGTTCTAGAAGGATCCTAGGCAGACTAAAAACTGAAGTCAAGAGGTCTTCGAGAAGTTCCAGGGAAATAAAGACTTAGAATTGTGATTTAGATAAGTTCAGGGGTGAACATCCGATTGGCTGGTCGGCCCTACACAGGACCTAGTGAGGAAAGCTTGCCTGGCCTTCTGCTTTTTTGCTTTGTTTTTAAAGACAGGGTTTTTCTGGCTATCCTGGAACTCACTCTATAGACTGGGCTAGCCGCCGATTCACAGAGATCTACCTGCTTCTGCCTCCCATGTGCTGGGACTAAAGCACCTTAAGATGGTGTTTTACCTAGCCTTCTGAAGTCTGAGAGACTAGATGCAGCGAGCTCTGTAGACCACACAAATGAACAGGGACCTTTTAGCCCTGGCCCAGCATAGGTGCATCTCTGCTTTTCACGGCGACATCTTCTTTCTCCTCACATTCCTCTGTCAGCGACTGATGTACAGGCTACCATACGAACTCGACCGTGTTCTCCACAGTGACCCATAGAAGCGCAGGCAAAGGCACTCCAGCTATTCTCCCTGTGTCATCTTCTTATCAACCCCGAGAGGTGTTGTTACCCACTTTACGGGTGGGAGAAGAGAAAACATATCAACGCCATACAACCCCTTCTCTGACAAGTAACAGCTCTAAGCCAGGCAGGACAGAAAGAACGAAGAACTAAGGGATAAGAAGTTGGGCATCGTGGCGTATGCTTACCATCTCACACTTAGGAAGGTGAGGCAGAAGAGTTCAAGGCCAGTCTACATGGCAGGATTCAAAAAGAAGGGGGTGAAGGAAGGAAGGAAGGGGACCCAAGGCTGGTGGACGTATCTGGTTTGTAAACAATGGAGAAAGCGGTCATGGATGAGTGACTGGCGAGAGAGCAGAGGACAGGTGACAGCTGAGCACCGGGACCACCTGGAGACACGCGCCTGTCAGAGCCGGTAGTGCCTTCCACATTCACTTCAGACTCACTCCTTTGCTCGTAAACAACAGTTAGCCAAGGAGCCCTGTCTGTGTGTAGAGATTTAGGGTTCAAAAAGTGATAACTAGGCAAGTTCTGGCCCCGTCTTCAGTGGCACCATAAACTTGTAAGATTTGTAAATCTTGTAATAACCATAAAATAGTAAAAAACAATTTTTTAAAAAAAGGCCATTTTGTGGTTAAATATATTTTCTTGTATCCACAAGATGGGTGCAGTGGAGCCGTTAAAGATGTGACACTGAAGACTTACGACTAGCCATGACAACACTAGTCAGGGGAAGTGTATTTGTGGCCATTATCGATGACAGTCAACTCGGGGAACAGGATTCTAGATGGTTTTCTCCTTTTTTATACTTAACACTCACAAAATTTCCCTTCCGTGAGCACTCCTGGCTGGTGCTGTTCAGTTTTGATTTTGTGAGAGTGTTTGTGGGCACACATGCTGCAGTGCTCCTGTGCAGGTCGGCTCAGGCCCTCACCCTCCAGCTTGTTCAGGGCAGGGATTCCTTGTTGTTTTTCTACCCTGGACACTAGACGAGCTGTCCCCTCAGTCTTGTGGGGCTTCTCCTGTCTGCACCTCCTGTCTCCCTGTAGAAACACCAGGGTCATAGAGGCTCACGCTCTGGCCATTACGTGAGGTCTGAAAGTTCAAACTCGGCAAAGGCCTTCAGCCATCTCTTCAGCGCTCCTTCTGTTTTGAGACAATGTCTCCCGCAGCCAGATTGACCTTGAACTTGATTTGTAACTGAGGGTGACCTTGATTTCCTGATCCTCTTGTCTCTACCTCCCAAGTTCTGGGTTTATAGGTATGTGCCATCTCCTCTAGCAAAACTCAATCTCTCCAACACTGTTACCAGGGCAGTAACATTTCCACAGGAGTTTGGTAGGTGTCTTAGTCAGGGTTTCTATTCGTGACCAAACACCATGATCAAGAAGCAAGTTGGGGAGGAAAAGGTTTCTTCAACTTATACTTTCGTCAGCAAAGGAAGTCAGGACAGGAACTCACACAGGGCAGGAACCTGGAGGCAGGAGCTGATGCGGAGGCCATGGAGGGGTGCTGCTTACTGAATTGCCTCCCCTGGCTTGCTCAGCTTGTTTTCTTATAGAACCCAGGACTACCAGTCCAGGGATAGCACCACCCACAATTGACCCTCCCCCCTTGAGAAAATGCCTTCCAGCTGGATCTCATGGAGGCATTTCCTCAAGGGAGGCTCCTTTTCTCTGTGATAACTCCGGCTTGGGTCAAGTTGACACACAAAACTAGCCAGTACAGGAGAGAAAACAGTATGCAGAACATTGCAGCTTTTTCTTTGCCTTGGTGTTTCCTAAGCTCAGCTTAGGACAGGGCAGAGGGCACGTGAACACGCCCCAGTGAAAGATCTCTGGAGTTGCTATGTACCTGAGCATCCCCAAGGTTCTGGCTCAGTGTCATCTCAACATGGCCTCCTCCTATGGCCCCTACAGAATTTGTCCTTAGGTGTTGCCCCTGGATACCTGCCCATCATTTCTCAGAGCTCTTCCAAAGGCCTCTGCAGAGTTTCTTAACAGCTCTTGTCTTGCCTGCCCTGAGCAAGCCAAGGGTCCAGAGGTGGCATGACTCCCCAAGTCCCGTGGATGAAAAGGGGGGAAGCAAACTGGAATGTCAAGCCTCTGGTGGTAAATCCTGAGTGAGCCCATTCAGTGCCAGGCTGTCTGGGGTCCTTCTGGGGCCATTTTCTAGGACTTCCTGCGCCCTAGGCTAACCTCGAGGACATCACACTGGCCACGAATCGCTCCTTTGGTAACAAGTAAGATGCTAGCAGATCCGAAGCTCTCTCCTCTCATTTTGTTGGTTTGTTTTTGCTAAGATAGGGCCTGGCTCTGTAGTTCACGTTGTCCTGGCACTCAGTATGTATCGCAGGCTGGTCTCGAAACCATGGTGATCCTCCTGGCTCAACCTCCCAAGTACTGAGATGAGCCACCATGCCCACCCTATTGTAGGGAATCTATATCTCCAAAGAGCAGCCAGTGCAACGCTGAGTAAGATTACCAATTAGCCAAATAAGAGTTACTGTAAGTATGGACTAAGAGATGGCTCAGCCAGTAAAGCACATGCTATGTAGCTCCCAGCACACACATAAAAGCCGGACACCACAGGTGTGATCTGAGAACCACAGAACCACACTATGACTAGTGAGAAAAACAACTGCAGAGAGAGGTCCCAGCCAACATGCAAGGGTCCCAAGGGGACCACAGACCCCTTAGGGCAGACGACTGCTCTGCTCAGTAGTTTGATGGCGATAAGCCACTCTCCAGTATTCATGACCATGCCACTGTGACGTTGAGTGTCATTTGGGGAAGCCAAGCAGAGCCAGGCTCAGGCTGAGAGTTCTGGTGAACTGGCATGTGACCACAGGAGGATTGAGGGGACCCAGTCACTGGAGACAGCAGTCAAAGGTCTTCGAGGAACAGCCTGAGACGATCCTGGCAGAATGAGGTAGGTGTCCACTCCACTTAGACTTCCTCATCCGATTCTCAATTTCTCAGATCCTGCCTCTCCTCCCTTCCTCTTTTTCCTTCTCCTTCTCCCCTTCCCTCCTCTTTCTTCCTCTTCTGTCTTTCCCCTCCTTTTCTCCTTCCCTCTTCTTTGTACCCCTTAGAGGAAAACGACATGGTGTCCTAGTGGGCCCTGGAGTTCTGTACACTTGCTGAAACCATACAGGCTTCCACATTCTCTGAGCATGCTTGCACCATAAAATTGTGTAGCTGTGAAGTGGTTTGGAGAAGAGTACTTACATGTAAATATATACACATACACCAATGCTTCAACTTGATAGGTTCACCAAGAAAAATAAATTGTCTTCATTCTCTCTATCTTTGCCTTTCTTCCCCAGCAAAGGAAATCAAGTTGGGTTGTGTTGTTTGGTTGTTTGGTTTTGGATTTTTTTCCCCCAAGACAGGGTTTCTCTGTGTATCCCTGGCTTGTTCTAGAACTCTCCAGCTATACTAGATTGACCTCTAAGTCAGAGATCTACCTGAGTGCTGGGATTAAAGGTATGTGCCATCATACTCAGAGAAATTTAGTTTTTTCTTTTTCTTTTTTTGTGTTTGTTTGTTTGTTTTCGAGGCAGGGTTTCTCTGTGTAGCCCTGGCTGTCCTGGAACTCACTCTGTAGACCAGACTGGCTGCAAACTCAGAAATTTGCCTGCCTCTGCCTCCCAAGTGCTGGGATTAAAGGCATGTGACACCACTGCTCAGCTCTAGTTTTCAATACTGGAATTCTGCCTATGAACTCAACTTAAAGTCTTTATGACTTTTCAGGGCCTTTAGTGGCTAAGTCATTCTGTAAGATGACCCTTCCACCTGAAACTTCTTCCTCTTCCTCTGCTTCCTACCTGGAAATTAGTTGGCAACATATCAACACTCAGCCCTGCAAATATGAGAATCAGAGTTTATAAAAAGCCACATGAAGTGGTGTGTACCTGTAATTCTAGTGCATGGGAGACAGGGACCAGAGGATCCCTGGGGCTTGGTGGCCAACTAGCCTACCCAAATCAATGAGCTTCAGCCTCAATGAGAGACACTGTTTCAACAAATAAGAGGAAATGCATGACATGGTGGTACACACCTTCAATCTCAGCACTCAGGAGACGACAAAGGCAGGTAGATTTCTGTGAGCTTGAAGCCAGCCAGTGCTACATGGTGAGACCTTCTTTCAAAAATCAGTTAGGTGGAAAAGTTTGTGAGGAAGGCACCCACAATTAATCTCTGGACTCCTGTGAGCATGCAGCCCTACACACCACACACATACACACACACACACACACACACA
>JADRCC010574247.1:0-23200 GCA_019843855.1 Hylomyscus alleni | reverse complement strand
TTTTCAGATTCATCTTCATTTCGTTGGAGCCCTCTTCAGTGATTCTCTTTATTGAAATCTGTTCCCAAGTCTTGGATTTTCTTCATAATTTCCACCAGCTTTATATTTATGTTCCCTTGGGTATCACTCAAGTGTTTGTTCTTCTGAAGTTATATCTCCATAATTTTATTGAGCTGTTTCTTCCTGTCTTAAAGTGTTTAAATTATTTGAAGTTTATGATTGTTCTCTTAAATTCTGTGTCTTGGGGTTCACCTTGGCAGACATTTCTACAGCACTGGTAGGTTTTGGAGAGGAAATACTGGCTTGTTTTTTTATATTGTTTGATTTTTTTTTCTTTTTGCAATAAGATCTGGGCATATGGATTTCTTATCTTAGTTTTATGTCTAATGTGGACAGAGCATGTTGGGACACAAGAAAAGATGTACAGGTAGGCTAGCCCTAAAGTTAAGAAATAGCTTAGGTAGAAGGAAGTGAAGTAGGTACAGTGGACTGGGCTGGTGCATAGATGATGTGTTATGGTCCAAGCCTGAAGTGTGAGGTAGCTATGGCTAGGTGGAGGGGTTAGATATCCTGTGGGAGGAGGGCTTGTAGGTTGGGAATAAACAGGGCAAATCTTGGTAGAATCCTAGAGGTTGTTGGAGGTGCTCATAGGGGTGTCTAGATTAAGGCCAACACACTTGACATGGGGACCCAGGTGGGTTGGGTATAGGGAGGGTATGTGGAAGGGTATGTACAGTTTTCTATTTTTCTTTCTTTCTTTCTTTCTTTCTTTCTTTCTTTCTTTCTTTCTTTCTTCCTTCCTTCCTTCCTTCCTTCCTTCCTTCCTTCCTTCCTTCCTTCCTTTCTTTCTTTCTTTCTTTCTTTCTTTCTTTCTTTCTTTTTAAAAGGTAGTTCTCAAATAGCTGGTTGCCTTCAGATTCACTATGTAACTAAGGATGACCTTGAATTCTAATTCTTTTGCTCCTTCTCAAGTACTAGGATTACAGGCATGTGCCACTATACCTAGCCAGTAGCTGTTTTTCTTGTTGCTTTTGTGTATATTGTGTGTATGTGCATGTCTGTGAGGTGTGCCTATACTCGTGTGTATATGTGTGTGTGTATACACACATTGGTTGTCTTCCTCTATCCATCACCTGTTTTTTAAGACATAGCCCTCTCAGTGAATCTGGAGTTTGCTGGCCAGCAATTCCTTCTCTGTGTGCCTCCCTTATGCCCCTAAACCCCGGGTTATAGACACCTACTATCTCACCTGCTCTTCCAGCCAGCTTTTATGTAGGTGCTGGGATCTCAACTCAGGTCCATGTGCTTATGCAGGAAATACTTAACACACAACACACTGAGCAATTGATCCCGGCCCCAGCAGCTAATTTTCTTTTCTTTTTTCCTTTCTTTTCCTTTCTTTCCCTTCCCTTTTCCTCCCCTCTTCCCCTCCTTCCTTCCTCCCTTTCTCCCTCCCTCCCTCCCTCCCTCCCTCCCTCCCTTCCTTCCTCTCTTTCTCCCTTCCTTTTCTTCTCTCCCTCTTTCCCTCCCCTTCCTCCTTCTCTCCCTCCCTCCTTCCGCTTCTTCCTCCTTGTTCCTTCTTCCTCCTTCCTTCCTCCTCCTTTCTCCTCCTCTCCCTTTCCTCTCCTATCTCCTCTCCCTCCTCCCTCTTCTCCTTCCTCCTTTCCCCTCTCATTTCTGTTTCTTGAGACAGGGCTTCTCTATGTAGCCCTGTCTGTCCTAGAACTCTGTCGAAGGCTGGCTTTAAACTCAAGAGATATACCTGCCTCTGCCTCTTGAGTGCTGGGGTTAAAGGTGTGTGCAATACCACCTACCAGCACAGCTATTTTTCTTAAATGTGATTTAAATTTACAGAAACGTTAGAATAATACAAAAAATTAATATTTTAATTTTAGATCTAGAACCATGTTTTAGTTAGGGTTTTATTGTTGTGAAGAGACATCATGACCATGGCAACTCTTATAAAGAAAAACATTTAATTGAGACTAGCTTAAAGTTTAGAGGTTAGTCCATTATCTTGGCGAGAGGCATGGTGACATGCAGGCAGACATAGTGCTGGAGAAAGAGCTCAGAGTTCTACATCTGGATTGTCAAGCAGCAGGATGAGAGAATGAGCCACTGGACCTGGTTTGAGCTTCTGACACTTCTACCCCCCTACTTCCTCCAACAAGGCTACACCTCCAACAATGCCATTTTCTGAGCCTATGGGGGCCATATTCATTCATTCATATTCATTGATTCACACAAACCATATCACTGTAACATAACATTTTTCTACTTTAAATTGAGACCTTAATTTTCTTATAGCTTGAACACCGAAGTGTTATGGGTTATTTCTAAATTCCTTTTTTAGGTTTAATTTTCATAGGAAAATCCAGAATCATGCAGTATATTCTTTTGGGAAAAACAACTGTGGGGTTGAAAAATACATAAATACTGAAGCAGTATTTATATACATTTTATATAGACATGCTTGTAGTTTGAATATCTGGGATGCTAAAGCAGGAGAATTGTGAGTTAAGGCCAACTTGTGTGCAAAAATCGAAAACAAAGAACATCTCTCATAATGTACCATGTTCTGTTACAGACTCTATTCTTCATCAGTTATTTATTGTCCGATTCCTTGGTTCTATGGAGGTAAAGTCAGATGACCATCCAGATGTTGTCTATGAAACAATGCGCCAGATCTTAGCTGCTCGGGCCATCCATAACATCTTCCGTATGACAGAGTCACATTTATTAGTCACTTGTGACTGTTTGAAGTAAGTAGTAACCCTCTCCAAACAAACTTAAATAATTTTTTTTTTTTAGTTTCACTTAATTAAAAAGTTGTTTTTCAAATTTTTATTTATAGGTTAATTGATCCACAGACCCAAGTTACAAGGCTCACAGTGAGTTCTATGTGATTAAAGCTTTAAGCATTATTTGTTCATATATACATTTTGTAGTTTGATAATAACCTGGTCTTATGTATCCTGGTATGACAGGATCAATAATATTGGTACTTAGGCTGTAGTTACCTGTGCAGCCAGCTCTAGAGACTTACTGAGCACTCGTAAAGAGTCAGCATGCTGGGAGGCAGAGGCAGGCGGATTTCTGAGTTCGAGGCCAACCTGGTCTACAGAGTGAGTTCCAGGACAGCCAGGGCTACACAGAGAAACCCTGTCTCAAAAAAAAACAACAAAAAAAAAACCTACCAACCAAACAAACAAACAAAAGAGCCAGCATGCTTTGGTGTGTTACCCCAGAGAGTTTATGCACCAAAGAAATTAGCAGAAGTAATCAAAACATGAACATAATTGTTTATTTTATAATTCTATATTTTTTGTAGGTAAATTGTATGTATTTAATTTATTGAGTAGCTCATTTTTTGTAGTTAAATTTATATTCATAAATATGTTATTGAAAAATAAAACTCTGGCTGGAGAGATGGCTCAGCGGTTAACAGCACTGACTGCTCATCCAGAGGTCCTGAATTTAAATCCTAGCAACCACATGGTGGCTCACAACCATCTGTAATGAGACCAGATGGCCTCTTCTGGTGTGTCTGAAGACAGTTACAGTGTACTCATATAAATAAAATAAATTAAAAAAAGAAAAAAAGAAAAAGAAAACTCAGTATTTAATAACCTCTTTTTGGTAAATTCCAAATATGGCATTATTTGTTTCTAGATTATTATTCTATTGAAAATTTGTCTTTCAAATTCTTATGTGTGATATTTTTAGAATTTATCGTGAGTTTATCATCTGAATGTTGCTGTAATGATTTGGAAGATCTCATATTTATTTATGATATTTCTGTGGCAGTTTCCATTACCGTTTGTAGTTCTGTATGCTACACACCAGGAAAATAAACGACTTTTTGGATTTGTTCTCCGGACATCAGGCGGAAGAAGTGAGAGTAATTTGTCATCAGTCTGCTATATATTTGAATCAAACAATGAAGGGGAAAAGGTACCTGGCTTTCAAAATGTTCATTTTATAAAATACTTGCCAGAGTCACAATTCTAACCTTAAATTTCTGGGAGAAGCTCTGAGGTTATGCCTAGTCCAGCTGGGCTGCTTGATGAGAGCATGCTGCTTTGGGGAGAGGCAGCTGATGGTGGAGCCTGGCAGGGTCTGTAGATGATTGATAGCTGGTTCCTTAGCTTGGGAATGGAGTGTATTCCTATAGCCATTTTTAGGTGTCAGTATCATTACTTAAATCCTCATCCTCTGCATGACTTACTTGAATCAGTAGTGATGTTTTTTAAGCTTTTGTGTTTTTGCTAACTTTAGAAATGAATACTGTATTAGCATCATTTCCTCTCCTCTTTTCCCTTTCCAACTCCTCCTGTGTCTGTCCTTCCTCAAAAATTCATAGCTTAATTATTATTATTACTGGTGTGTGTGTATGTGTGTGTGTGTGTGTGTGTGTGTGTGTGTGTATAAAACTTAACTGGTCCATTTAGTGTTGCTCTTGTGTTCATTTGTTTAGGTCAGACTATTAGCATTGGATGACCTATGGGGGCTCATCTCTGGACAAAACAGTCTTTTTCCTGTAGCTCTTCATCTGTGGGTAGGGCCTTGTGAGATTTCCATTGGCATGTCAGTTACCAATTTTTAGGTCTTGTTTAGGCAATCATATTGTTGAAATTTCATAGCTACAGTTTTCTTATGTCTAGAAGACACTATGTTCAGCAGGTGTTATGGTTTTCTGGCTCTTACAATCTTTTCAACTCTTTCTCTTTTTTAAAACCACTCACAAATCTTTATTCACTAATGGGGTGATACTTCCCCTTTTCCCAACTGTTCCTTCCAGTGAGGGTTCTGCTAAGCTTAGTACCATCTGTCAAAGGAAGGTCCTGGTGTTGAGGTACCTGGTTTGGAGGAGGACTTCATCCTTCTGGGAGTTGCTGGTCTTTGTTGTAGGGAACAAGGTGGGGAGGGACACTGGCCATCAGAACTCAGACCTCCATGGTGTCCCCAGTTGGAGATGTAGGGTAATAGGGACTGGGTTTAGGACCTCAGGCATCAGGCTTCCAGGAGAGCACCAGAGAAGCAACTCTGGGAAAGGGCTCCTGAGTGGTGACAGGGCTTGGGGAAAGTCATGAGGGAGGGGGAGGTTGTAGTAGGAGGGATGGTCCTTATGTAGGCTGGGTCAGGAGAAGTGGGTGGCTATGTTAAGTGCCCTCAGGCACTGATAGTGCAAGAGTTCCCTGGGGTCCAGGCTCAAATCACCCAAGTAGTGGCCTGTGGTTTGGGGTCCTGCAGAAAAAGGTTAACTCTCTTTTAAATGATTTTCTCTTAGCCTTAAGTGTGTAGGGATTGTGCTGTAGATACATCAGTTGTATCATTTGGGCCTGGGCATGCTACAGTTACTTTGTCTGCATTTTGACTAGTAGATCTCTTGGGATCTCTATCAGTAGTGAGTCTGATACAATGAGAAGTAGCATGGACACATGGTGGAGAGAAAAGCCAGCCGTACAAGGTCATCAATTCTGAAGGAAACATGCTGAGATCCTTTGGGGTTGAAATAGTAAATTAATTCTTATTTGAAGCAGTATGTTATGTTATATTATTATGAAACTATTTATGTCATCCATTTGGGTATTTGAAATTTTTAGTGTAATATAAAACTATCTAGTTTAATATAAAGGTTTTACTTTTTCCTCCTTTTAGATTTGTGATTCTGTTGGATTGGCAAAACAGATAGCTTTGCATGAAGAACTGGTAAGAATCAGAGCCACTTAATTTCCAAGAATGTCTAAGCTAAAGCAGTGTAATAAAAGCTCTTTCATAATAGCAGTAAATAAAATTGTTTTGCTAAACAAGATTAACAGTAGGTGCTATTGCTTATATATAGCATTGAGAATCTGGAGCCAGACAGTGGTACACACATTTAATCCTAGCACTTGGGAGGCAGAGGCAGGTGGATCTCTGAGTTCAAGGCCAGCCTGGTCTACAGAGTGAGTTCCAGGACAGCCAGGACTACACAGAGAAACTCTGTCTCAAAGAAAACAAAAAAAGCCCCAACCAAACAAAAAAAAAAAAATCTAGACTAATGTGTGTTGTAGAATGAAAACTATTTGTATGCCTAATATAAAAGTACTGAAAAGTTACAAAGCTCATATTAATTGAAATGTGTAAAATTTAAAGTTACTTCCTACTTAACATATTTGTTTTATTTACCCCCTCCCCTTTTTAGGACCGTAGGGCATCAGAAAAACAAAAAGAAATAGAGAGAGTAAAAGAGAAACAACAAAAAGAGCTCAGCAAACAGAAGCAGATTGAGAAGGTATGTAGTCCTTTATGTGGGATTGATGATGACAAATTGCACACTGTGACTTTGAGATTTTAATTTCCAAATGGAAGTCCATTTCTGCTTGTTGATTCATTGCATAACAGGAAAGAATTGACACCCAAATTGTGTGGAAGGTGCTGTGACAGAACATAACTTGCTCTTAAAGCAACAAACCAGAATTTTCATATACCAAGTAGGAGTCTCTCTGTAAAAGACATTCTTTTGAGAGACTTAAGTAGATGTAATTGTCTTACAATTGAAAGCCACATTGACTGTGGGAATGAGAAACAGTTATTTTGGTTATTAACAAGAGTGTGGTATTCATATATGTACACACATACACATGCACATGCACACAGACTTACCTATAAACATGTGTATGTACACAGTGTTCAGCACAGGTTGGTTCTAGAAACCTGACTGGGGTGACAGGAAATGAAGACAGGATGGATACTGAATAAAAGACACACACATTTACAGAAAAGCTGGGATGAGTTCTCTTTCTGATGGAGTAGCACCAGCTACTACTACACAACAACCCCCAAACTCAGATTTTTTTATGTCAGCTCTGGAGGTGGGATAGGCAGTCTCAGTAGGTGTCTGTAGGGAGCAGTTTCAGGTTAGAGTCATTCCTGTGGTGGTAGGAGGGAGGAGGAAGTTGTGGTTGCTAGTTTTTGCATACACTCTGAACATCTGCACACAGACCAGAGGAAGGCTTTGCCACTTCCCGTGGGTTGGAGACACTATAGTTCTTGACGAGGCCATGCTTATGTCAACAGTGCAGTCACTCAGGCCTTCCTCCATTCTTCTACAACACACTTTAAAAGGAGATTTTGGTACTAAGGATCAAACCTACAAAAGAGTAATTCAAAGTATACAGTTTTCAGAGGCCAACCTTGATGAGGTGATCTGTGAGATTATAGGAGCCTGCCTATCAAGGGTATGGCATCGATGGTAGGAAAGAAGAGAGAAGGTAACTGGGGAATATGTGTGTGAAGAGAACACAGGATCTGGAAGTGAGTTGGATATAGGGCTGAGAAGAGAAAATGGCAAAGACAGCACAGAAGTGCAGCTTAGGTGAGGGGAAGTGACACTTGATTTAGCAAGATAAGCAGGGCAGGAGTAGAGGAAGTCTAGAGAGGAGTGTATAGTGGGGTGCAGAGTGGTGTATGAGAGGAGAAGCCAATCAGAACTCAGTTATTAGCCACAAAAAAAAGAAGGGTGTGTATGTAAAAAAAAAAAAGCTTTTTTTTTTTTTTTTTTTTGCATGTTTGCTTTTTGGGATTATTCAGGCGGTGTCAAAATTCATGCTATTGTTTTCATTTGTTGACTATAGCCTTTCTTTTCATTAGGTTATCAGAATTAATGCATATGACAGGATTGGAATAACACTCAATTATAGTAAAGCTCCATAGTTTTTTATTTGGCTGCTGACAGTTAAATGTAGTTTCTTTTTTTTGTCTTTCCACCAGGACTTGGAAGAACAGAGTCGGTTGATAGCTGCCTCCAATAGACCAAACCAGGCTGGTAGTGAGGGCCAACTTGTTCTTAGCAGTAGCCAATCAGAGGAAAGTGATTTGGGAGAAGAAGGAAAAAAAAGAGAGTCGGAAGCATAAACTTGTTGCTTTTTGATTTCCCCCTTTCCCTGGAATGTGGCACAACGTATCCATGCTAAAGATCAAGGAAGAGATTAAGCTTACATTTTCGTGCTTCGGCTTCATTTAAAAAGACTGAACGTGATAACAGGTTATATCGAGCATTTCCCCTTAAAAATAAAATACTATGCATTATCATCTAACTCTGCTTTCCTAAACAAGGCCTGCTTACTTTTCTGTAGTAGATTGCTGAGGAATTACACTTGCTCAAGATAGTTTTCCTTTAAATTGTGAACATTTTATCTTGCACTGTAATTGGATGTCTCCATAAGAAATCATTTATTCTTCAGATTCTGACATTCATGTGTGTACTCTCCCCCTTTAATTAGGAATGTTTTATTGGTAGGGAGTGTTCAACTGAATGAGCTTAAAATGTTTTATGTGGAGAATTCTACAAGTTTGCAAATATTCTTACAATATTGAGTGCAATAGAATTTGTACAAAATTACTAGGACAGGGGCAGGTGGTGCTGTTGACTTCAGGATGTTTTGTGGCTTGCTCCATTTCTCTGATGTACTAGATCATGGCAGTGGGAGAGACACCAGAACACATGTCTGGTGTTTGATGCAGCCCTTGGTATTTTGTTACCATCTTCTCAGTTCTCAGGTTGGGACTTATTGCTGCAGAACAGGAGGGGTTAGAGAGTAAGACTTCAGAATTTATTGAGATTGTTGTTGTTGTTGTTTAAACATTTTATATTAGAATTGACATGTAAAGGAAGTGTTGTAGACTGATACATTGTATTTTCTGTATTGTGAAATGATTTTTAATGACAATGAGTGACATTTCAAAAGATGTTCTATAACAATTACGTTTACTGCTTAAATAAAAATGTGCAGTTTAGTTTAGAAAACAATCTTTTGAATTTCAGACTGATAACCCCAGTATTTTCATAATCCCACATTTTGATAATGTATTGAATTGCCACTTTTTATCCACAAAGGCAAATAACTAATTTATGAGTGTAGAATAATTTGCACTAATTATTGTAAATACTTTTACTTTTCAAATGAGTAAAAGATCCAATTCCATGAAAGACTGAAAATGAATTGAACACCTCATATATTATAGGACCAAGGATGGAGTTAGCTTACTACCAAGGTTTACATGTCCCTCTAATCTGTCTTCTCTCAAAACTTTCTTTACTTGGATTTTAAAATGTGTTTATAGATCGTATTTTCATGTGTTATACATGAAAAGGTGTATATATACATATGTATACAGGTTAAATATATTGATTAGTATTTTACATAGTCCTATGTTTATAGATTTTCAAGAGGTAAACCACTAATTTCACAAGTAGCTTTCTCTTTGTTCTGAATTAGTTGTTTCTGTTTTAGTTTTCAGCATATCACTCAGTTTCACACTCTGTAAGTACAGTTTTATGTAAGAACAAGATAATGATATATATATAGGATCATGATATCCTTTTTATCCATGTGCCAAATGGGACTAATGGTTATTTAATATTCCTTAAAGTCTTATGTTACCAAAACATGCAGTTAATAATTATTAGTTTATGGCGTGCATTTGGCTAAAAGTCTGTCTGGGGCTTACTAAAGGGAATGCCTTCATAGTAGTGTTTTCTCTGTGTTAAACTGTAAACTGCTGTGGTTAGACCGTGATTAGTGGTGGCAAGTCTTGCTTTTAAGACTTTTTTTTTTTGAGATTGGTAAGGTTTCTGGGTTTTGTCATTGTTACTATTGGTTTTGTTTTTGTTGTTTGTTTGATTTTGGCAGTGATAGGGATCAAACCCAGAGTCTTACTAAACTATCACAGAGCCCCACCCCCACCCCAGGTTTTCTGTTTCATGAAGTCTTTTTCTTGATAGAAGATGTCATGCTTAGTTCAGATGAAATGTGTTTTATAATAAGAGTAGTCATCATCAGGAGGTACTTTTATTTGGTTGGTGCTTTGCATGGTAGCAAAATACTGATATTTGGATAAAAATTTAGGCCGAAGGTAAGAATTTTCTAATTCTTCTTAAGTCATATTTCATAGGAATTCCCCCGGTTGCGTTCATATCCACGGGTCAGACCAAACTGTGATCCAGTGTCCAGGACACATCCTGAGTGGATCAGACTGTTTCAGATGACTTAACTCCTGTCTCTATTACACTGTATGGAGCTCTGCTCATCAGCTTTACTTAGCTCTCCTGACGAAGGCTCCTGTGAACTTCTTCCTAAATGTTAGTACAGATCTTATGCTGTTATAACTATCCTCCAAAATCTCTCTCAGCTTTTTATTTTGTTTTTTGGGGGAAGCACAAAATTGATTTTATTGTTCCAAGTTTGGGTTTATTCCTGTCATGGTCACTGAGCAGAGGCAAGTAGGCTTTGCCTCTTTTCAGTCTTGGTCCTGTGGGGGTCTGCTCAGATTCTCTACCATGTTCAAAGTGCACTGAGAAAGCTTCACAGTTTTAATACATCCTAGATGGTCAACTGAAGCAGAGTGAAGAAATGACCCTCCCACCCCCACCCACTCAAAACAAAACCACCCCCCTAAGCCTCCAGCAGCTGTTGCTTCAGCCAATATGAAAAAATAATACAAACTCTTCTTAAAAAGTAGATCACGCAGAAAGAACTTAGAAGGCAGACACATTCAGGGAGGTGGCAGGCTGCTCCAGCCATGGGGAGAGGCCTGGGGTGCTGGTAGGTGACTGCCTTATTCCCTCTGCCCAGCCTCTCTACTGTGGACTGGACCATCCTTATCAGCTGGATCCCTGGCATCATCTGCCCTGAGGGATTCTGGCTCATCCTGAGGACTAAGGTGGCTTTGACTAAGAAATAAGATGGACACTGAGCAAGAGCGAGGGCCACTGGCTGGCCACATGGTTCACAGCTTTTTAGAAATTAACAAAATTGCTTTTAAAAAAAAGTGAAATTTAGCTTATCTAATTATACTCTGCATTCTGTTATCTATATATAGCTAATCTTGTTTTTGCCTTTATTTAATGATTACTTGGTGTTTAATTTTAAAAGAATTCCTAGCTCCACATCATTGGGATAAGGAAGTTGCCATTATTTTTGAGAAAAGGATGTAAGATGTACATAATGTTGTTGGTAGCATGTTTCCATGCAGTGAACACATGAGTACCTACAGGAGCTACACTCTACAGTTTGAACTGACAATGCTGGCAGACCCTTAAAGCTAGTATATTACAAAGTCTTCTGACATGAATGAACTGAAAAAAGAATTTGCTTTTAATAACAGAGTCTGAGCATTTAGATCATACTTTTAAATATTTAAATACACCATTGTATGTAGCAAGCGAACTTTCAATTTTGTTTTTAGCAAGTTTGTTTTCTCTGAGATTTTTATTTTAAAAACATAAAGATTGGAAACTAGAATCATACTGAACTTTTTTTTAAGGATAAGATGAAATGGATTTTTAAAGAAAATTATTTAAAATTTTATTAATAGGCATAGGTAGCATAAAATACTAATGTTAATCAAAATACTTCTAAGTATTTTAAAAGTATTTTTAAAAATCTTCATTAGGCTAATTCCTATGTATTTCTTTTCCAGGAATATTATTCTTAATAGCATAAGCTTATTAAGACTAAATGGAAGTTCGAGGATTGGGCACACCAAGAACAATGACTTCACTGATTTCTTAATTTCATTTCTCTGTAGTTTTGACCTCCTATCAGGAGCTGCCCTGGAAAGGTTCTGGTCATGCTGCCTCTCTTCACCTGTCATGATAGGTTTCATCCCTTTTACGGGCCTCTCTATCCTCTCTTTGCACATGGGTTTTGTTTTGATCCCAGCATTCATGTCTCTGGCTTCCTGGGCCACTGCTCTAAGTTTCTCTTCATGTTTCTCCTTTTCTTTTTGAGGTATCTTACTTTCAACTTGGGCTTTTCCACCACTTCTCAAGCTTTCCAATCAGCAGTGTATAGTGCTTCAGCCAGTTTGACAAATTTTACACTTATATGGACCATCTGAAGTCCTCTTCCATCAGCAGCTAGCCACTTATCTAATGGAATGGCATACCCCTCAGAGTTCTTCACTTGGAAATACAAGGAGGGATTTTGCACTTCTACTGTTTCTTGACAGTCATCTTCTGAGGAGGAGAGTGCATTACAGGTGCAGGAGACTGTGGTCCCTGAGGAATTTTCCTAGTAGTTTTGAATCTTTGAAGCTCCCTTGGGTCTTTTTGCATTTCTACTATCCAAATAACCCTCTGTTTGGCTCCAGAATGAATGCTACTCCTTGCTGAGATGGTGTGTCACTGGTGCACACCATCTTCCCTGAAGGGTGAAAGAAAGATGACTCATTCTTTCTGAGATAGGGTTTTTCTGTGTAGTCCTTCCTGGGAGCCTGGAACTCTTCCTACAGACCAGGTTGGCCTAGATCAGATATTCGCTTGCCTCTGCCTCCCAAGTCGAAGGCAGCAAGGAGAGACTCCTGTCCATACTGAACTTTTAATTAGTCTCTGGCTATACTTGTGAGTAACCAACTTCAGTTATGTGAATACTGGGGACTAAATAATAATTTATGTCTAAGACTGCTTTGTATGTTTTGTGGTTTTTGTATGTAAGTAAATGGATTAATTCTTATTTCACTGATATTAACCAATTGTGCAGTGTACAATTAAAAATCATTCACATCTCTCTAAAATTGGATTTGTGATCATGGTATAGTTTGTGGAGCAGAGGACTTATTTTTTCATTTGTCAAAATAGGTATTTGCTGACAAGGATTTAAGAAATGTGTTGTTGGATTTTTTAAATGTATAATAAAGTCCATGATTTTTATACAGTACTTTTGTATGAAATATTTGATAGTTACTCTGAATTTTTTTTCCCCAAGTAATTTCAGATATTTTCAATCTGGGGCCAGGGAGATAGCTGAGCTCTTTTAGAAGTCTGAGTTCAGTTTCTAGCACCCACATCAGATGGCTCACACTTGCCTGCAACTTCAGCTTCAGTGGATCCAATACCACTTCTAACATTGATGGACATTGTGCTCACATGTCACATGCTCACATGCCACCACACAGACACACATGCATACATATCATTAAAAATAATAAGACAAATATTAAAGTTTCTTTTAATGTAACACATTTGACCCCATAGCAATTCCACAACAGGCAAAAGGCAACAGGCAAAACTTATCAAGAAAAGTTTTGCTGACTTTTTTTATAGCAAAAGAAAGAGACTTTAATAATTACTCCAGTAAGTTATTTATGATACGTCTTTATGCAGTTATCCTACTTGAAGAAATTCTTCTAGTTAAGAAGGCAGGTTGTGTGCTCTAGGTTAAGAAGGCAGGTTGTTTGCTCTCGGTTAAGCAGCTTGGACCTGTAGTTTTAATACTAATGGATTTATTCCATGTGCTTTGTGTAGTTTATTATAGAACTAAGCAAAAACTTAGAATTTATATACTAATTTGAGTTTTTAAAAGTGTATATGCTTATAGGTCAAGGGAGTGGATGAAATTAACTAGAATTTTATGACTTACCTAAGTGCATGCATGACCTAAACAAGTCTTCAAGTTCACTAGCATTACAGAAATTGAAGTGTAACAAAGTCTGTGTTTACTCAAGGACCTAGTATAGCCATGGTTCCCTGTATTGGAAGTCAAAGACTGTTAGTTCTAAAATGAATTATGCTGATGCTAAAAATACGCGAGAGCTTCAGTGTGATGGCTGACTGGGCTACCATGAGATAGGGTACACCACTTTTCTGTGCCATTTGAGCAAGACACAGTGTGGCCTAATCAACACCTATATTCTTCCTCTACTTTGCATACAAGCTCATATATATGAGTAAAAACTTAAGTATCTTTTACTTATATACACTAGTAAAAGAATAACAACTTAAATACTCTATACAGGTAATATAGTATAGAAATAAAAACTTAAAACTAGCATCTTCTGTGGTAGTGAGCTCCTCCCTGTTTAGTACCAGCCTGTGTTGAGTGTAAAAATATAAGTTCATTGACTTGAAAACACTTTAAATTCTTCTGCCAGGCATCACAACCAGTAAGTGGTGAACCATAACCAGGAATTTCTAGAGAGATGGCTAGTGTTTTTCCCATCAGTGATAAAATGTCAATCTAGAGTTATAAATTACCTTGTCTGTGTACTTGGCTATGAAGAAATGGTGTCACAAGCTAAGTTGGCACTGGGGTTGTGGTTGTGGTACGTGGACTGCTAATTTCTAGGTCATGTAATGGGGCTGCTATTCTATTCATTTGAATCAGTAAGACATTCTAAGATTACAAGAGGCATGGCCAGGGATGGTTGTGCACACTTAATTCTAGCATTCAGGAGGCAGATCCAGGTCCATCTTTGAGTTCCAGGCCAGCAGAGTTAAGAAAAAAAACAGTGGTCAGAAATTGTTTTAAGCACAAAGAAATTGCATTTATGCACTTACTATAAGATCAGCGAGCTATTAGGACTGTGTGTATCTCAGTTACTTGAAATTTGTATTAGCTCTCAAGGTCTTGCCCTATAGCCTAGGATGGCTTTGATTTGAGGACCTCCCACCTCACCACCTGAAGAGTTTGGATTCTAGGCATGTGCCACTGTATTTGGATGAGTTTCTGGTTTTGAATTTTAATTACCTTACAGTTTTAGGCATCTGTTGAGAAGCTATGGTCAAAGCTACATTTTGTTTGTTTTTGAGACAGTCTTATATTATACAGCCAAAGCTTCTTGGATTTACCATATAGCCATGGGTGACTTTGAATTCTTGATCCTTCTGCCTCTGTCTCCCAAGAGCTGGGATTATAGGCATATATCACTATGCCTGGCTTCAGAGCTACTTTAAAATTTTAAAATTTATTTTTGACAGTTTCACGTATATATATTTTGATTATATTTACCATCACCTCCTCTTATCCCCTTTACACTCCTGCCAAACCCTTTCTTCCCCGCAGTGTTCCCTTTCCTTCCTATCTATTTGTCCGTCCGTCCGTCCATCCATCCATCATCTATCTAATCTCTCTCTCTCTCTCTCTCTCTCTCTCTCTCTCTCTCTCTCTCCATCCATCCAATTCACTGGGTAAGTAGGGTTACTTGCATGGTTTTGCAGACAGGGCAGCACCGATGTGACTGTCCCATACAAGTAAGTAACTTCTTGGAGTATGAACAGCTTCCAGGGTTATACCACTGAAGAAAGTGACTCTCCTTTCCCTTAGCAGCTGCCAATTACCAGTAGCTCCTCTTCTGGGAATAGTGGGGCCTCACGATCTCACCATGAGCCTTGATGAGATTTTTTCTTACTCATTTAGAGAAAGGGTGTGTGTGTGTGTGTGTGTGTGTGTGTTTATGAGCTTTGGTGTGCATGTGGAGATCGGAGGACACTTGTTGGAGTTGGTTTTGTCTTGCTAGTAGAGGTCAAATCCTGCCCATCAGGCTAATGTGTCAAACACGCTCCCTTGGGTACTGTGATGGCATGTTGGTGGGCCCAGTCATGTGCAGCCCCTCACAGTGTCTATAGTTCATGAGATCATGATGACCACGTTGTATACAGTTTTTATAGCCCCCATCTTCTTGCTCTTAACAGTTTCTCTGTTCCTTCTGCCATGTGCTCTTACCCTCGGAGGGTGAGATGATGAATGTTGTCCTTAAGGCTAAGCACTCAGCAGTTAGGAGTCTCTGCCGTAATTGACACCACTGAAAAAAGAAACCTCTCTGTCCAAGGCTGAGATAACTCATTTAAGACTATAACAGATTTTAAAGGCAGTTTGACATGTTCATTTAGCAAAATATCAGTAAGCTCCCTCCTAGGGCTCATGACCTTTGCAGCCTGCGGCTTTAACAGCAGCAGCAACACTCCCCACCCCCACCCACAAACAGGGTTATAGTGTCAGACATGAACTCCTTCATGTAGAGTGAGTTTTAAAACCAATCAGAGTGTAGTTGACCACAGTTGCATCAAGAGCACATTTTGCCTGGCAGTGAGATATTGTAGCATGCAGAGTCTCCAGCCGGGTAAGGAAGTGGTGAGTCTCATCCCACCCACAGATGTCTGCCGAACAACTTGCCTTACTAGAAAAGCTAGCCAGCTAGGAGATATTTCTTGATATCTCTGTGTCCTGCCCCCAAAGTGTGTGATGTTTTCAGTACTGTTTCACTGAGTTATAGTGTGTAGTTAAGAACAATGATTATTTGTATTCAATGATAATTCAAATAATGTGTTATTTGAAAGCTTCCTGAAACTTCTGAACGACAGGTCATAGGGAGGTATCCCACACAGAATGGGCTTTTAAACAATGTAGTCTGTCTACACTGAAATTTTACTGAGTGAAGAGAAGGACAAATTGTTTACAACAAGCAAATTGCTAAGAAAAATGCTGTGGATTATACCTTTTCCTTTAGAAGAGCTCAGTTACCATGTTCCTGTGGAACTTTCTTGACCAAAAAGGTCATATTCTTTGTAAAGGACGTAAGCTTTTAAGAGATTGGGCAGCGGAAGAAATGACATGAAGACAGGGCAGCGCAAACGTAACCGTCCCATACACTTCCGGATCTTAAGGCGGCACAGATGTTGTAGAGAACGGGGATTGGCTAAGACAGAAAGAAAGGATTGCTTTGGGTTGTTTTTTTTTCTTTTTTTTTTTTTTTTTTTTTTTGGTGAGCTTAGTTGACAAATGTATTTGATATCTGTGTTTACAAGGTTTATATTTGACATCCCTGTCTGTAGAGAAACAGCTTTTCAGTCCTCATCATGACCTTCTATGCACACAGTTTCAGTACTACATCAGTTGTGAGTCTGGCTTGTGAGACTCAAGTCCTTCAAGTTCTTAAATATTGGCTCCCCTATCCTGTCTCTTGGGATTATTTAAAAGCCCAAAGATCACCCCAGAAGAAATGAGATAAAAGAAAATCTCAATTGGATCTAAGTGAACAAATCCATATAGAAGAGTGTCACTTTAATAAGCTATGGGGTTAGAAGGTAGCATTCCTTCTTGCTCTTGCTATGTATAACTTACAGTTGCTAGGTGTAAACTGATCCATAGCCATTAGGTTGTTTACCTCCCTACAAAGTCATTAGATTTCATTTGCTGGAAAGTGATGATAAACACTTTAATTGTGGTTATGAATAGCACCATTTTAAAGGAATATTTTTCTATTCTCTTTTAGGTCAACCTTCTAATCAGAAGTGTTCTAAAAATAAAATAATACACTTAGCGTTTTGGTAAGAATTTTCTGTGAGAGCGATACTCACTCAAGATTAAATGTATTTCTGGCCAGACCTGTTGTTTTTCCAGCACAGCTTTCAATTTTGAACAAATTTGAACTTGATCAACATAATCAAGCATCACACGAACAACTTTCCCAGAGAGATGCTGTAGCCATGACAAAGTTATGACTTCACAAAACTGTGAGGAAAACAAGCAGAAAACAAACGAAAATCACCACTGAGCACCATGGTTGACCAGAGTAACAGAGAGTGCAGACTGTCATGAGCTAAGCTCTGTCACCTGATCTTAGTGTGGCCTCAGACCCTCACATGAGGCAGTGAGTGGCAGGTTGTGCTGTATGTTTGTCGTTTGATTTGCTGCAACCAAGATTGCCTTGCCACTAGCCATGACCTTTTGGCAGGTCTAACCATCTGATGTAAGTGGGAGTCCGAGTACCCAGATACCCTTAAAGAAAAGCAAGACACAAGCAGCCATTGAGGCGGCTGGAATGTGGGGTGTGTTTCTCCTGTTAAGCACGAAGCTATGACACGATCTGCTTGGAAGATTACTTACTTCTGGTTCTTTATCTTTTAAAAAACATTTGTTTATGTACGTGCATGTGTGCGTTCATGTGTGAACATGTATGGAGGTCAGAAGACAATGTTACAATGTTATCTCATTCCATTGTGGATTCCAGGGATCAAACTCGGGTCATTAGGCTTGGTGTTAAGCACCTTAACTTGGTGAGCCATCTTGCTAACCCTACTTTTGTTTTTTGAGTCTTAATTAATGTGTTGCTCAGGCTGGCTTCAAGTAATGGCTTCAGAGTAGCTGGGGCCACATGTATGCCTTCCTACTCAGATGCCACTTTATTAAAGCTTTTAGTATTTTTTTGCATTTTTATTATTTATAACCTAGATCTGATTCTGATGCTTGAACAATGACAATTTCTGTCTTTAAATAATTTATGTGCCTTTAGACAAAATGCCCAAATGAGAATTGAAGTCGTACTTTATGAACTGTTTAGAAAATAATACCAGATGGTGTATGTTTAAATGCCAAATCAGTGCCCAAAGTAACTCCTACCCCGATTCTCTAAAATAAAACCTTTCACTTCATCAAACTGTTTCAAAGTCTCCCATTCATCTTCCTGTTTTCAAATTTTGATAATCTAAATTCAGGTATGTATAAAACATCCATTATGTGCCAAGAACAGACTTAAAAGCCATAAACAAATGACCAGGAGCTGATGCTCATATATCTATGAAGGGGCAAAAGAATTAAAATGATAATTGTAGATGAATGCTATAAAAGAACCAATCTCCACAATAAGAGGGTGATTGAGAGGATGTACTTAAGGCAGCCAGGGAAGGGCCTCTGGGAGAGGACACTTGCAGTGAGACCTGGAAAGTAGAATTAAGCCTTGGAAAAAGTTGAAGGTGAGGGAGATGGCAGAGGAGGTAAGGCAAAGTGAAGAGGTGCTGTGGGGAGGGGGTCTCTGCTCATCAAAAGGATGGCCAGAGGAAATGGGGTGATCAGAGCAGAGAGCTAAAAGAGAGAAGGAAAGAAACCCAGTGATCATAGGTATGGAGAACTTAGAAAAATTTTAGCTAAATAAATTATTCAAATAAAAAGTAGCCAGAATGCAAAACTATCCGTTCTTTAAGGCCTTGCTTTTGGGTTGAACTTGTGAAACATCCTCATAGTTATGACTGAAGTCACTTTCGCCACTGAATTGTTTCTACACTTCTTACATCTTCCCACTGTTGGGTTTAGTTATTTTATGGTATCAGAATCTTACAAACATGAGCTTTTCTAAGGGCACATCATGTCTATTGTTACAGTTCTAAGGCTACAAGATAACAAATGCTTAGGTAATACTAGCAGTACTGTAGGCTTACCATAGTATCTTTAATAACTGTAGATGTCCAGCCTTCAAAAGTACAAAGCCGATGAACCCTTTCCCCATGAGGACAGTCAAAACATCGCTCAGTGTCATAGCCATAGTTCAACAGCATCCTCAGCATGACTTCATCTTTCAGTGTGTATTGCAGTGCTGATGGGAAATGCAAAGGGTTAACTCGGCAGAAGTAATTAACATTGGCCCCATGCCTCAGTAATAGACTTATGAGCTCATAGTTGCCCATCCTGAGAGCTATCTGTAGGCAGTTGACTGGGTCTTGATTGGGTAGAGCTCCAGCACTCAGAAGCAGCTTAACTGAAGAGAGGTCACCATTTGAAACAGCAAAATACAAGGCTGACTTCCTTTGATCGTCATAATGTTTACGGATTCTCTGATCCAGCATGAAGTTCACATCAAATCCAGCCTGAATGAGAAGCTCCAGGCATTGAGGGTGCGCCCCCGCTGCGGCGCAGTGAACTGGACTGATCCCACTCTTCTTGATGGCCGCGATATCTGTGACTGGGACCAATACCTTGAGAACTCTGAGGAAGAATTTCAAAGTGTACTTTAGGTTGTTATGGTGCAGAGTTAACCTGCTTATATTGTTATCCCTACATTGAATGCTATGTTTGTCAGGCAGTATTGAAAGTCCCTAAGAGAAGTGAGAGTTCCTTCATTAAGACACTCAGATGTCAAGTAAAATTTAGTAGAACCACTCTTTTAGGTTAAAAACTCTGAATTTGCTCAGTCATCTGAGACCCAAGACTTTCTATATTTCCAAAGCAGTTTTTAAAAAATAAACAAGGGGCTGGAGAGATGACTCTGCGGTGAAAAGCACTGACTGCTCTTCTGAAGGTCCTGAGTTCAAAACCTAGCAAACACATGGTGGCTCTGTAACCATGTGTAACAAGCTATGACTCCCTCTCTGGAGTGTCTGAAGACAGCTACAGTGGACTTACATATAATAATAAATCTTTTTTAAAAAACAAACTATTTTCTGTTATTTACAATTACAGAATTGAACTTACAGGAAATGGCCTTTGTCAGCTGCCACATGAATGGGCAGGTGGCCTGAACTCTTAGGAATGTTGGCATCAGCCCCGTACTCTAGCAAGAGGCTCACAGATTCTGGGTCCCCTCCTCTAACAGCTTCAAGTAAAATAGACGAGGAGTCAGAGGCCTGACTGTGAACATCAGCTCCTGGAAAGAAGAAGTCTCATTAGGCAAAGATTCTTTTCACTCTATCACTTAAGCAATCTTAATGTACCACTACGTCTGCTGAAAAGTAGTCAGGGGTTAGATAGAGGGCTCAGCAGTTAAGAGCAAGTGTTGCTCTTCCAGAGGACCAGGGTTTGGTTCCCAGCAACCACATGGTAGTTCACAACCATCAGTAACTCAACCTGTCCTCAGTGTTAACTAGGAAGAACTAAGGTCTTTTACTAGGAACAGTCTCTAATAACTTAAAAATTACAAATGTCCCCTTTCATCAAAATACTGTTAGAAGACATGGCATATTTATAGTTGCTTCTCCCCCAAACCCCCACACAGGGTTTCTCTGTGTAGCCCTGGCTATCTGGAACTCACTCTGTAGACCAGGCTGGCCTTGAACTCAGAAATCCACCTCCCAAGTGCTGGGATTAAAGGCATGAGCCACCACTGCCCGGCAATATAGTTGCTTATTAATGCCATTCTCCATGCAAGTGAGACATGGGTTAGGGTAGCTTTTATAAGAGACAGCCTAGAAAGAAAGCTGCCTTTACCAAATATTCCTACTGGAGTTCCCAGTGCTAAAATGACATATTAAACTACACTGAAAGCCAGCCAAACTGTTATTAATTTATTTAATTTATTTTGGTTTTTCAAGACAGGGTTTCTCTGTATAGCCCTGGCTATTCTGGAACTCATGCTATAGACCAGGCTGGCCTCAAACTCAGAAATCTGCCTGCCTCTGTCCCAAGTGCTGAGATTAAAGGCATGTGCCACCACTGCCTGGCCCGAACCATTATTTAGAAACTACTTTTATCCCATAGTTTTCTTCCCAACTAGTTTATATAGATAACATTTGAGAAAAGGGAGCACGTATTTTATATCATCTTTGATTCTTAGTGCTTTACTATAACAGGTGCTAATTGTTTTATTTTTATATTTATTTATGCATGTATGTGTATCCCATGCATGTGTGCTGCTCACAAAGGTCTGAAGAGGGCATCGAATCCCTTGAAACTGGAGTTACTGATGGTTGTGACTGGGAACCAAATCCTGGTCCTCTTTTGCTTCTAACTGCTGAGCCATCTCTCCAGCCCCTTACTTTGATAGCTACAAGGTTAAGTGTACCATGTTTGTCAGTTGTAGGGTAAGTGCCCTCTAGATCTAGGGCAGTGACTGGGAGGGGAGCTGAGAGGTGAAGAAAAGAAAGATGTCTGCATCAATGTTAGACATCTCAGTGAAGCCGAGCACTTTCTGAGCATCTTTATATCTCAATGGAAGGATGTGCCTTTAGTTTAGAACAGACTCCTTATCACAAGGGCTGCACAAGGCCCCTGTTCCTAGAATACACTAAGCAATCTAATAGATGTTTTTTGAGTGTTAACTATGTCCTAGTCCCTTTATCTGTGTAAAAATTTCTAAACTTGGGGCTCGAGAGAGAGAGAGAGCAGTGGTTAAAAGTGCTTGCTGCTCTTCCAGAAGACTGGAATTCAGTTTCAAGTTCCAGGTTGGATGGCTCACAACCACCTCTAATTCTAGTTGTGGGGGTCCAGTGCCATTTTTTTAGCCTTCTGTGACACTTATATATTCATGGCATATACACGCATAGAGACACATGTAATTAAAAATATTAGCCAGGCATTGGGAGGCGGAGACACGTAGATGTCTGGATTTGGGGCCAACCTGCTCTATATGGCAAGCTCCTGGACAGCAAGAGCTACATAAAGAGATTCTGTCTCAAAATCAAAGATAAACAAAAGTAAAGAATTTCTAAACTTCACCACCAAGCTCAGAAGTAGGCTCTAATATTCTCTCACTTAATGGCAAAGCAACTCAGGTTTTCTGGGTTAATTTCCCCAAAGGCAGACAGCTAATAGACAAGAAAGGCAATTAAGACTTGTTGCACTTCTCCAGACCCAAGCTTCCTTTTTTTTTGTTTTGTTTTGTTTGTTTTTTGTTTTTTGTGAGACAGGGGTTTCCTCTGTAATAGTCCTGGCTATCCTGGAACTAGTGTTGTAGACAAGGCTGACCTGGAACTCACAGAGATCTGCTTACCTCTGCCTCCCAAGTGCTGGAATTAAAGGTGAGGGCTACAACACCATGTAGCTGCTGTGGCCACACAGGGTGGCAAACCAATATGATTTAGAGTCAGATTTGGCTTCAAATCCTGGCTCACTGGCAAATGAGCGCTCAACCTGCTCAACCAGCAAATGCTAGTTCACCTGAGGGGTAAAAGCTTTAAGAGCTGTTGGTTTCCCTCCATCTCTGTGTTTAAATCAGTGAGCCTAAGCAAAGGATTACTCTTCGGCTAGGGATGCAGTTTATTATTAGAGTTCTTGCTTAGAATACAGAAGGCTTTTGCTTAAACCCTAACAAAACACATCACAGAGACACAGAGACAGATGAGACCCCTTTCCTCAAAGATGACAGGGCTCGTGTTTACTTTTTGACTTTCTAGTGAGTAACTTTAGATGTCTCTTAGATCACATCATGCTAAAATTCAGCAGTATTTGTTGGAGATCTGCTTCCTATATAGAAAAGAAGTAAGTGTACAAAGAACAGGGCTGCTCTGTAATAGAAGGGTCTCTGTCAGGTATTGCAGACCTGGACTACACATTACTAAAAACCAAAGCTCCAGGGCATAAGGAGAAAGAAGATAATTACATTGTTGTGGTTTTTATTAGATCTGGGTACAAGGTAGATTATTTGAAAAAAAGGTATAGATGTACTGTGTCATTGGACATGTTAATGATGATTTCAGTGGTCTGTACATTTTCTGAGCTGTGTCCATTCTAGTTAAACCACAATCTAGAATCATTATAACTGTGCTTTGGTAAGAGAATGGGTGTTTTGGAAGAAGTGCTGCAGCTGGTGCTTTTTTTAAATTAAACCAAAATAGAGGAATGTTAACATTTCTTCTAGGTTCTGTCGAAAGAGAGTGGAGGGGGGGAGAGAGAGAGAAAGAAAGAGAGAGAGAGAGAGAGAGAGAGAGAGAGAGAGAGAGAGAGAGAGA
>JADRCC010574246.1:0-13710 GCA_019843855.1 Hylomyscus alleni | reverse complement strand
TTAGTTGTAGGCTTGTGGGTCCTGCGTCCACTCTGCCACGGGGCTTCAAAGCTCGAGGAGGCAGAACATGGCAGGTTTGACTGCACTTGTCCCATGCCACACTGGGCTTGTATTGTAGGAAAGCGCCCAAGCACCACTTGTGGTAGGAAAGAGCATTGCGAGGTAAGAGCAGTCTGAGGGGCAGGACAGCCAGAGCTGGGGGAGTGGGCAATCCTGGAGCCTTCGAAGTGGCTGGGGCTATGGAGTTCCCAGGCTCTTGAATACCTACCCTGTCTTGGAAGTCTCAAAAGAGCTGAGAACAGTATGGCCTCATGGGCAGAGAGTCCTTGGCTTGAAGGCAGTCCTGGGCTTTATGGTGGTCATGGCTGGGAGTGCAGAGAGGGCTTCTATGGGAGATGAGACAGCTGCTCTGTAGGCAAAGGCCTTCTCTATGGCTCCCCACTGCTGATCCCGATAAAGACAGTCTGTAGTTCCGATTCATCTGTTGCCATGGTGGAAAGTGGATGTGTAACAACCATACTCAGGGTGGGCCTGAGATTAAATACCTTTTATAGGGAAGAATGTCTGGGAAGGGAAGCTTATTGGCTACACCCTCCAAGCCTGTATGTACCTCATTAGCACAGAAATCTATGTTGAACCTGTGTGACCACAGGTCACATCCTGTTCCTCATCTACATGTGGAAGGGCTTGGGTTGTTGCCCTTATGTGACTGATGGCCACAAATCTATGGGGGACTGTGGCTAGTGAAGGGCCTGGTGCCCAGGAGCCAGTCGGTAAAGCTTCTACCTTCCCTTCAGGGTCTCCAGGGCTTCTAGCCTTAGCTCAACCAGGAACCAGGCTACCTTTCACGGGCCACTTCTCTATACCTAAGACCATTGCTAGCTCATTTACTGGGCATTACATGTAAATACATCTGACTGAACATTTATCATTATTGTACTTTATGGAACCTTTTCTGGAGTAATTTCTAGTATTTTCTAGGGTGGCTCAGTGGAGTCTCCCTTCCCAAATATCAGTACTTGCTGGGCCTGCTTACCGAAGCTAAGATTCTAAAGATAATATTGATGAGGGAAAAGTAGGGAAAATAGAGGGCTAAAAAATGCAGGATGATAGGTATAGGGCTTAGTGATAGTTAATTTGTGTAGTGAGTATGTAAACCCCAGGTTTCCTAGAAAACAAAACCAAAGTCCAGGATTTAGGTGGGCTTTGGACAGAAAGCTCTACTCTTAGTAATATTGCTGCTTAGTCCTCAGGATTAAGCCCTCTATCTATCTAGCAGGTGAACTTTTAGTAGGGAGCATATTCCACAGAACCAGTATTAGCAATATAGAATTCACAAAGCTATTCATGTGTATTAAGTATTGGTATTTGTAGATCAAATCAGAGTTTGTCATAGCCCAAGAGGGAAAAGAAGTCATCGGTCATGTAATTGTTTGATGATTAGGTTACACAATAAAGTTTGGTTGGGTTGATAAGTCTGTCAATGGAATTTGTTCACATCCTGACTTGTTCTTAGAATTATTTGTGATAGCCCAGAAAATGTTGCTATAATGTGAGATTCTTTATAAATTTTGTAGCTGGCCATGGTCTAGTGACTTTATGTATGTCTTGCTTGGTTTTGTTTTTCAAAATGCTACTCAGGCTAGTCTTGACTTCCTGGGCTCAAATGATTGTTCCAACTCATTCTCCATAGTGAATCATGGTAATTACAGTTATGTCCCACCATGTCCAGCAGCTTGTATATAATAGAAATTTAATGATAATAAAACAGGCCAAGTGTAACTAAGACTTGCCTAGTGTGCACAGGACCCAATACAAAACAGTATTACCCAATACAGTAATCAAGTAAACTATGATTTCTAAGGGAATTGATAGAAGTTTAAATGGTATGTCTACAATTGGCCTCTACTTACTACTTCAAAATACTAAGAGATTAAGCTCCTTTAGTACAGCAACCTGTGGGGGTGCGAGAGGTTATTGTTTAGGGGGATGTATTTTTATTTTTGTGGGTTGTTTGGTGCTTTGTTTTGCTTTTTGGCATTTAGTAATAAACGTTTGAAAAGAGTAAACAATCAGTCACATAAAACCTTGGAAATGACCCAGCTGGAGAAGTGTTATAAATCAGCAAGTCTACGTGATTTTAATATGAATGATACCATTTTGTTTTGTTTATTTCTCAGCTAAAAAGCTGCCAAAGAATGAACCACAGAATCCAGGTGCAAACTCGGCCAGAGGACGAGGAGTAGACCTTACTGAGCCTGCACAGCCAGCCAGAAGCCAGTGTTGCAGTAACTGAGCTCCAGTGTGAACTTCCTAAATGGCAAAAACCATGGAGTTGGGAGCATTTAGCCGGCCCAGTGTGACTTCCAAAAAGAGACTATGGTAGAATCAAGTTTCTAATACTGAATTATTTTGAGTGTTTTGAACTTCATTTTTAATAACATGCATGTGTTCCTCCGGCAGTAGAAAGGAAAATGAGAACTGTGTGTACACGTGTCCATGGGAAAGTGCAGGGGAACAGTCCATCTCCAGTGGGTGTGGACCCACTCCTAACCCACCCAGTCCATCTCCAGTGGGTATGGACCCACTCCTAACCCACCCAGTCTCCACACTGGGGAATAGTCAGTATGATGGATTCAAAATTACTAATTTATGCACAAGACTAAAAATATTTATGCTTAGCAACAAAAGCCAAGCAAACGGTAATTTGATTCTACATTTCACATATTAATAAAGCAATCCCAAGAAAACAGTCCTATAGCTCCAAAAGAAGGAATATAGGTGGTGTCTTAATTTTATTCAGTCCCGTTACTCTTTAAAATTTGATTGAAAAAAAAAGTCACATGTAACCCCATCTTGTTTTAGGAATATAAAAACTGATAAATGCATTTTAATGGATAGTGGTCCCTTCATATGAGCTTCTTTTAAAAAAAAATGGAAACAAACCAGGTATCTGCTTTCTATTTAATCACTGTTGGCTATTACATAGAGGTCTGTCTGGGACAGGGAGGGGCTCTGCTTCCCTTTGAACATAATTAGTCAGTGCACTAACAATTATGTACATTCAAACTTGATTATTTTAAATATGATCTTCAGCGTACTGTAAATAGAGTACTGCATTGTAGTCTCCATGTTTATTATTTCCTATAATATTTAAGAATGGCCTAAACATATACAAAATGTACAGTTACTAAAACAGCTAATTATTTCTTTCTCCCCATGAAAGGAAGGGGCTTTGCTGTTCTTACATGGCTAGAACCATAATAAACAATGTACTTGCAATTTGTAACATAAGTATTACAATGTTATTAGTAATAATCTTGAAGCCTTGTTTTTTGAAGTCCATTTTCTTTTAATCAGTATATTGCACTAATTATTTTAGGTATTTTCATTATATGAAATCTACCATGTGTCAGATGATTTAATCTATTTAAGTGTTGATCTGCTAGCAGAACTTGTACATTTTACAGTAACTCAAAATTAGTAACGAAAACAGTTCACCAGTGTTTAGTTTTATATTGAGGTGCTCAGGTTGGAATAAAGTGGTATAAAAAGCAACACTGAGTTTTCTCTGTCTTTGACATAAAGTATACATCATAATACACACGATATATAAGCTGCAGCTTTTGTATTTCCTTCCTGTTCTGAGGAATGGTTTTCACAGGAGTCTTTGTAGTACCGTTTGCTGTTCTAGGTCATTGGAATGTTTTATTTCAGCCTGTGATACTCACTTCCATTGAGAAACATCACCATAACAGTGATGCTGTCCCTGGAACCACCTTCTATTGCAGCACTTACAAGTTCACAGCCAATGTACTCAGCTGCACCTTTATAGAAATTTTTAATACATAGTTCTTTCTCACTTTCCTGCTTACTGTCTAGAGTGGGTAAGCTGTTATTTTCTTTTGTGCTGCAAGGGTCATAAGAGGTCACTGGAGGAAATGTTTCTGAAGCTTCATATATTGAGTCATATATCCCTGTTACATCTTCATTTTCAGGCTGGTACTGGAACAATACATGGATGTTACTGTCTGGTGGGGAAAGAAGGCCTTTAGGTGACCAGGGTTTGTTTTTAGAACCAGAAATAGGTGTTTCTTTGTATACATGAAACAAGGTGATTACCAGTGCAGTGACTTCCTTCTTGTCCAAAACTTGCCAAAGTCCATTAGTGGCTAAGATAAGAAACTGACATAAATCATCTATAGGAACAGAAATTGTTTGCGGGACTGGAATAATGGACTTTTTTAGTCTGAGGTTTCCATGGAATCCAAGACCCCTGGTGGTTTTTATGTGCCCATCCAAGAGGCCATAGGGGTCATCTGAACTGATCACTGCTTCGCTGTTAAGGACTCTTCTTCTTTCTTTGGTGTTTCGTGCAGTGTGTTCCTTGGTCAGGCAAAACCCTTTTCCATTTCTGCATAAGACTGCTTGCACATTTCCTAAACAAATATTTTGGTTTTTAAGAGAAAGAGATCAAAAGATTAATCATCACTTTGTATTAATATATGCAACTTACTAATTCTGCTTCAATGCTAAACACAAGGTATGACATGTAAATATTTCTAGAATATGTAAGCTGAACAATGTACAAATACGGTTTTGAACTGGGAAACCACCTAATCCAAATCTCACTGATAACTGGTAGAATTTAAAACAAAAACTACAGGTCACAAAAATAATTTCTGAATTAATTTTTTTTATGAAACTGTTTCAAAGTATGTTTTCTACTGTTTCTTAACATCTATTCAGCAGATTTTTAAAATATTCAAATAAAGGGTTTTTTTTAATGTTTAAATTATGTGTATGTGCACATGAGGAGGGTGGGAGCATGTAGAGTCCAGAAGAGAGTATTGGATCCCCTAAAGCAGAAGTTAGTTTGTCATGACCCACTCAAATGGATGCTGGGAACTGAACTCTTAACTCTCTAGGGAAGCAAGTATTCTTAAACACTGAAACATCTTTCTAGCGCCAAGTAATTAACAAACAACAACAAAAACTTCAGTGGGACTTAGAGAAGTGACCCAGGAATAACAAGCACATTCTCTAGCAGAGGACCTGAATTCAGTTGCTAGCATCCATGTAGGTTAGCACTCAATTGCTTGTAATTTCAGGTCTAAGGAGACCTGATGTCTTTCTCTGTACTTGTGTTCCCAGGACCACATACATGAACATGAAAATAATAAATCCTTAAAGGACAAAAACCCCTGGGGACTGGTAAGAAACTTAGGTAAAGGCAGCTGCTACCACGCCTGCTAATCTTGAGTTCAGTTCTTGGATCCTACATGGTGAAAAGAATTTTCTCCTACAAGTTGCTCTCTAACCTTTTATACAGTTATACACATGCTCACAGTAAATAATAAATGGATGCATAAATGAACAAAGTATGTGTGTATGCGTGTGTATGCATGTCTGTGATTGGTGAAAGTTAAAATCCAAGTGTATTTAGGATATGGATGATAAAATTCCACTGTTAGTGTCCATGTTAGATTTCTCTAATGTATAATTAAACAGTAAGTTCTATAAAAATTTATATTGGGGAAATAGGCAGCCACGTTAAACTTGATAGCTGATAACTGAAGTCTCCAGTAAGAGATGGTAGAATGGTATGATCATAGTTGACATAAACCTGTGATGTTTGCAACATTTTGCTTCATTAATGTCCTGAAGTCTAAATGTGGTCCTAACAGATTAAAAGATGCTGTTAGAAGTGGTTTGGATTTTTTGTTTTGTTTTTCCCAAGATTTTAGAATCATGTTTAAGAATAAGCAATGGTTCTCAGTACAGTATTGTGATGCACAACATATCTGAGGTGGCATTGGTATCTGAATACTCTGTCCCTGAAAATTAAAATTCCTGCTTTAATATACCAAATCTAAAAGCAAAATTTTGTGGGGCCAGTGAGATGGTTCAGTAAGTAGAGACACTTGACCTGTTTGACCTAGAACCCATATGGTGAAAGGACAGAACCTGATCCCCAAAGCTACTCTTCACCTAAACATGCATGCTATGGCATACATGCACCTGTAGCACACACTCAAGAAGCAGAGGCAGGTAGATCCCTGACTTCCAGGACAGCCAGGCTACACAGTGAAACCCTGTCTCCAACCAGAAAAGAATATTCAGGCCTATACTTGGTAAAGTTTTTTTTTTTTTTAAGATTTATTTATTATATGTAAATACACTGTAGCTGTCTTCAGACGCACCAGAAGAGGACGTCAGATCTCATTACGGGTGGTTGTGAGCCACCATGTGGTTGCTGGGATGATTTGAACTCAGGACCTTCCGAAGAGCAGTCAGTGCTCTTCCCCGCTGAGCCATCTCACCACAGGCCTATACTTGGAACAGTGATATATTTGGAATCAGAATTTTGTCGGTAATGTATTCAATTCTGTTTCTTCAATTTGTTTTTCTTTTGATTAATTCTGAAATAGAGTCTCAATATGTAGCCCAGGCTGACCTGAACTTGAGATCTTCCTGTCTCTGCCTCATTGTTGAAAAACCTTTTGATTTGTTTAGCAAATAAGAATCTAGGCTTAAGGAGTCAGCGGCAGGCGGATATCTGAGTTCGAGGCCAGCCTGGTCTACAGAGTGAGGTCCAGGACATCCAGGGCTACACAGAGAAACCCTGTCTCAACTGGTATAATTTGACAGAAAGCCTAACCTGATGTGAGATAAACAGTAGTTTTGCCTATTCAGCATCATAGAATGAATGCTAGTTGAACTCCTGGGTTGATTGCAAAATGTGACCCTTTACTATGCAAATGATGCCCCCTGCAGACTGCATAAATTTCTATTTTCTATTATTCTTTTATGTTAACTTGTGTATCTTTTACTTTGATCTGTAGCAGGAAAGTCAGTAATTATTGAGTAGGGATTTTTTTGTTTGTTTTTTGTTTTTGAGACAAGCTGCATATAGCCTGAGCCTGCCTTGAACTGTCTGTGTAGCTGAAAGGGTCTAGAAATTGCCAGTCCTCCTGCTAGCAGGTACCACCATGCCCTGGGTCTTATGCATGCTAGGTAGGCATTCTGCAAACTGAGCAATTGTCCGCAGCAGAGCAACACAGTGGCATTCAATGTGGCAGCTGGGTAAACTATTAGGTTGTGTTCAGCACCTTTCTTAAAATAGAGAAAGTGTATTTATGTGTAAATAATGCTACCATAGCTTTAAAACTCTGGGGGGGGGGGGAGGATGTAGTTCAACTTCCTAATGTTTCATGTGACAGCTTGAATTCACATACCAGCTTAAGGGGGAAGGTGTTAAGCAAGCACCTGCACTTTATATACTTCTGTAATATGGCAGACGCCTGTGACTATTCAGCTTTTGAAAAGGAGTAGTAACTTGGTAGTATAAAGCAGGTGGATTGCAAAAGTCAAACCACTGTGTCCAAAAAGCAAAAGTGGGGCAATAGTAGTCACTGGATCAGGGTCTAGTCCATCTCACCAAACACTATCCTGGGTAATGTGCTGTCTCCACAACACATTATGGGTTGATGCAGAAAGAACAAAGGTCTTAAGTCAGAAAATAATAATGGGTTTGAGAGATAGATTGGTGGTTAAGAACACTTAGTACCCTGTCAGGTGACTCACAACTGTCAGTAACTCCAGCTCCTCACAAAAACACATAAGAATAAATTCTTTGTAACCTCTAGCCTCTTGTCTTTAGTGACTGACTAAATCTCAGAAAATGGGAGGAAAAAACACTAAAAATGAGAGAATGGAGGAAGAAAGGAAAGGTGAGAAGGGAAGAGAAAGAAAATTTGAGAACGGTGGCTAGTACCTGTAATCTCAATGCTCAGAATGCTCAAGGCAGAAGGATTGCCACAAGTTGGAGGACAGCCTGGGTTAGAGTGAAAAAGAAGAGATAGCTTGCCAGTAGAAATTCTAGAGAACGAACCCTGAAAGTTGTCTGGCCTCCACACATGCACCATGATCTTTGTGAGCTCAGATCCTCTGCATTTAGAAAAAATTTAATTCAAAGAAAGAAAAATAGAAGAGTGAAACAAAGCATAGATTAAAGAAGCTGGTGGGTTCCAATGGACTAACAAATGATGCGAGTGGTCTAGAGAGGAGCCTTAAAGAGAAAAGATGCATCACAATCAAATGGCTTAAAACCCTAGAAAGAGAAAATCTTTTAAGCAGCCACAAGGAGGAGCCACATTATGTACTCTGAACAGAGGAGCAAGAGAGGCTGAGACATGTTAACAGATTCCAACAACTGAGAAAAATCTCAGTCTGGCATTCCACACCAACTGATTATTTCCTTCAAAAACAAGAGGCAAATAACATCTTAATTCATCACTGGCCTTGTATAGGTGGTGTATTCCTTTTTCCATAGCCCTGAGGAGACTGAAGCAAGTTGATCTCAGTGAGCTTGAAGCCAGCCTGGATTACATAATTACAGGACAGTCAATAAAAATATAAAATAAAAATAATAAATAATAGTCATACATAATAGAAACCCTGTCTCGAAGGAAGGAAGGAAGGAAGGAAGGAAGGAAGGAAGGAAGGAAGGAAGGAAGGAAGGAAGGAAGGAAGGAAGGAAGGAAGGAAGAAGAAAAGAAAAGAAAAGAAAAGAAAAACAAAACACCAGGAGATCCACATCATAGAAAACAAGGAATTTTGCAGGCAGGAGACAAACCAAATGAACAGGTCAGCACAAGGGAATTAAGAACAAAAAGAGTATGAGTTTCTAAAAGATGCCTTTTTTCTTACTGAAAAATATAAAAGTCTTAAGAAATACAAAACTGCTGCGTGGTGGTGGCACATGCCTTTAATCCCAGCACTTGGGAGGCGGGGGCAGGTGGATTTCTGAGTTCCAGGCCAACCTGGTCTACAGAGTGAGTTCCAGGACAGCCAGGGCTGTACAAAGAAACCCTGTCTTGAAAAAAAAAAAAATTGTTGAGTGCAATTTCTACACATTAGCAAGTTGCTAAATAACAGTGATTTTAGCGGCATGAGTAAGCATTTACAAATACTTAGTTGTCATGGGTGCAAGTGAATATACATACCAGCATTTGCAATGTGCAGTGCTCCAGATACAATCTGCGGCGTCTGCTGGAAGGGAAAACTGGTAGAACCCTGCTGATAGCTTTTTTCCCAGTCTTTATTAGCATGTGGGTTCTTAATCCCACCCTCTAATATACATGTGAGTGCTGAGCAGCCACTCCATCGAACCCGGGAAACTTCATTCCTTCCAAGCCGTAGAAGCCTATCCATTCTCCAAAATGCCTTTGCAAAGGCTTTGTGTATATCCTCATACTCCCGTCTACTAGTTCTGAAGGTTTTGTATATGGAAGAGAAGGCCTCTTCTTTGGCTCTGTATTCTTCAATGAACACAGTGTGAAAGGAATTGATCAGTTGCTGCTGCTCAGCTGTCAATTGGTAGGAAGGATCCTGTATAGACAGTTGATGGAGAAGTAAAACCTGAAATTCCTTTGATGCCAGGTCTGCTGCTGCATAACCATAATGGCTATCAAATAAACCGAAAAAGCACACATTGGCTTTATCACCAAAATCGTTGACGACCGTGAATTTACAGTTCGGCTCAGCTTTCCAGGTGGAATTACTATTGCTACAGATGGCTATTCCTTTAATCATCAGATGGTTGCTGCTAGGAGAATATGTAGAAGTCTGGCCAACCTTATCACAAAGTTTGAAGTATGATGGAACATGTTTCTTCCAAAGAATCTCAAATGCATAATTCAAATTCTGAAGGACTTTTTCACTGTATGTAGAAGATCTCAAAAGGTTGGACAGTATACACTCTCTATGAAAACTGAGCATTGAAGACTTTGGTTTCCTCCCTCCCATCCACTGGAAACCCAGCATACTCAGAGCATTGTGATGTTTCTTATGGAAAAAATTCCTGTCTTTGTTCAGTTCTTGGTGGCAGACAGAGCAGGGGAATGTGACCATGTGACCAGAATTCAGCTGCTCAATAGAGTCCTCCGGTTCACTCTCGCGTCTTGGTCTAGGCTTTTTCCTTTTGACAACGTTTGTTTTGACAGCCTTCGGATTCTCATTCGGAGTAAATGCTGAAGTTTTCTTCCATTCTTTTGATCTCCAAAACACTCTGGAAGAAAGGTGAAATATGTTTACTGATCAGGATATAGATATGTGGTTCAGTGGTTAAAAGCGCCTATTGTTTTGCATAGGACCAACATGAGGCCCATAACCACCAGTAACTCATTCCAGGAAATCTGATGGCCTTTTCTGACCTCTGTCTACCACTGCATGCTCATGCAATCAAAACACATAAAATAAAATAAATTTAAAAATATTTGGCCAGGCAGTGGTGGCACATGCCTTTAATCCCAGCACTTGGGAGGCAGAGGCAGGTGGATTTCTGAGTTCGAGGCCAGCCTGGTCTACAGAGTGAGTTCCAGGACAGCCAGAGCTACACAGACAAACCCTGTCTTGAAGGAAAAAAAAATTAAAATGTTTACTGAAAGAAATGGTATTCTCTCTTCACACAGTCTTACTCATAATTTCATAGAGACCTACAGTTGAGTTTTATAAAAATGTCCTTAAAAAAATCATTGAGTCCTCCATGTTTGCCTAAGAGAAATTAAGTTCCCAATCTACAAATTCAGCTAGACATCTAAACAAATACTCAGAGAAATATTTTACTCCAGCTTTGAAGAAACACTTTATTTTATAAATTTCTATGTGTGTATGTGTGTGTACATGCAGATGCATGGAGGCCAAAGGAGACCATTAGACGCCCTCCTCACCATGCTTCTCCTGTTCCTTTGAGGCACAATCTCTCCTGATCCTTAAGACAGAAAAATAGCTGGGGCTTCCTAGCTACCAGCCTCACCAAAAAGAAAATAGTGAGCTCCAGATCCACTGAGGACCTGCCCCAAGGATTAAAGTTTAAAATGATAGAAGAGGACCCAGAACATACTCACATATACAATTTTGACATAAAATTCACTTGTAATCTTTTAAATTTTTTCAATATAATTTATAGCCCAAGACAAAATAGCAGTGAGGTTGAGGTTGGCTTTGGCTACATAGTGAGTTTCTGTCTGGGAAAAAGAAAAACATAGAGTGTTGTTGTCAACTAACCTCAGTTAAAATGGTCAAGTCTCGGTCTCAATAGTAACTTTTTCTTTTCCATTTTGGTCATTACTGATCCCAGGGCTAGACAAGTGCAGTGTCTCTGAACTATAGCTCCAGCCTATAACTGACTATTATATATCATTCCAAATGAATGAGTGGCTAGAGAATAGAGGGAGGAAAGAAAAATATGTATTACAAGCCAGGAGTGATGAGAACAACACATTTATAATCCCTCATGAGGCTGAAACAAAATTGAGAGGTTGAGGCCAGCTCTAGATATGTACTGAGACCTTGACTTTAATACACACATATCCATATGTAAACTTTCTGAGAGTTCTTATGTAGCCTATCTCCAAGAATCCCACCTGTAGCCACTACCTGGGCATACTTCCATCTCTTTGTGATGAATGACCCAGGGTCATCCTAACTCTTTTCCACTGAACATATTTATATCATCTGCCAGGTTACAGACATACTTTCTACTAGGGACCCTAAGTGGCCGTACTGTGGCTGACACAGGTAGGTGGTTTTCACTATTCTTCCTTGTCATGAGCCATCCAGAAAAGGCTAAAGACAAGTAAGTTAAGTTTTCTGGAGATGGCCCACCATTTTTGCATGGCCTATGATGAGTGAACTCTGAGAGGCAAGGTCCCAAGAGACTTCATCCCAGAATTGCTCTTACTGCTGATATACTTTTTCCTATCCCTATTACACAGCTTAAGGATTCCTGGGCATCAGCCTACCCTTTCGACCAAATTTTCTGCAGATCAACATGAAGATGAACTTTCATGAAAAGTTTTCAGGAGATGGTTTTAGATATTTTGCCAGAAAGATGAAATAAAGTCGGAATCAAAAATAGAATGTACTAACTCCTCATAGAATAGTAAGAAAAGGCTGCATAATAAGGAATACAATGAGCTTTCACAATTAACACTAAAAAGAAAAATAGGTTTGGGACAAATTTGTGATCAAGATAAAACATTCATTCTAAGTCAGATCCAAGGATGAAGCCGAAGGTGGGCACTGTGATAAGGTGAGGTCATGTGAAACTTGCTTTGAACTTATAATGAGCTTATAGAATGAAACACACTGCTTTGAACTTAACTATCACCATCCTTCTATAATTCCACCTTTCTATAACATTTTATCAATGAGGTAATTTTCTAAAGAGCTTTGATCTAAAAAGATATAAAAAGACCAGAGAGAAGGTGGTAGCATCTGGGGCTCTGCCCCATCCACAAAATGTATGTATGTGTATGTATGTTGATCTATACATATATGTGTAGGTATATATGTATTTTGTAAACAAGCATGAACACTTGTGAAGCTGATGAGACAGATGGTCAGACCTGACTAGAGATTTGCTTCTCTTCCTGGTTCACAAAGAGTTAACAAGCTCTTAGCCTCTTTTTTTTCTTTTCCCAGTTTCCCTTCCTAAATAAATAAATAAATAAATAAATAAATAAATAAATAAAACCCTGTTCCCTCCCGCTACCCCCTGCTCACCAACCCACCCTCTCCTGCTTCCTAGCCCTGCATTCCCCTATACTGGGGCATAGAACCTTCATAGAGCCAAGGGCCTCTCCTCCCATTGATGACCAACTAGGCCATCCCCTGCTACACATGCAGCTGGAGCCATGAGTCCCACCATGTGTACTCTGGTTGGTGGTTTAGTCCCTGGGAGCTCTGAGAGTACTAGTTAGTTCATATTGTTGTTCGTCCTATGGGGCTGCAAACCCTTAAGCTCCATGGGTCCTTTCTCTAGCTCCTTCATTGGAGACCCTGTGCTCAGTCCAATGGATGGCTGTGAACCTCTACTTCTGAATTAATGGGGTACTGTCAGAGCCTCTCAGGAGACAGCTATATCAAGCTCCTGTCAGCCAGTACTTGCTGGCATCCACAATAATGTCTGGATTTGATGATTGAATATGGGAAGGATTCCCAGGTGGAGGAGTCTCTGGATTGTCCTTCCTTCAGTCTCTGCTCCATAGTTCGTCTATGCAACTCCTTCCATGGGTATTATGTTCCTCCTTTTAAGAAGGAACAAAGTATCCACACTTTGGTCTTCCTTCTTCATCTTCTTTTCTTCTTCTTCTTCTTCTTCTTCTTCTTCTTCTTCTTCTTCTTCTTTTTCTTCTTCTTTCTTCTTCTTCTTCTTCTTTTTTTTTTGGTTTTTTTGAGGCAGGGTTTCTCTGTGTAGCCTTGGCTGCCCTGGAACTCACTCTGTAGACTAGGCTGGCCTCGAACTCAGAAATCTGCCTGCCTCTGCCTCCCAAGTGCTGGGATTAAAGGCGTGGTCTTCCTTCTTGAGTTTCTAGTGGTTTGTGGATTGTATTTTGGGTATTCCAAGCTTCTGGGCTAATATCCACTTATCAGAGAGTGCATACCACGTGTGTTCTTTTATGATTGGGTTACCTCATTCGGGATGATATTCTCCAGATCCATCCATTTCCCTAAGAATTTCATAAATTCATTGTTTTTAATAGCTGAGTAGTACTCCATTGTTGTACCAAAAGCAGGACCTAGGGTGAGGCCTGCATAACTCCTCTCTCTCCTCTCTCCTCTCTCCTCTCTCCTCTCTCCTCTCTCTCCCTCTCTCCTTCTCTCTCTCTCTCTCTCTCTCTCTCTCTCTCTCTCTCTCTCTCT
>JADRCC010574245.1:0-12901 GCA_019843855.1 Hylomyscus alleni | reverse complement strand
GGTGCACTGCTGAGCCCAGGCATCAGGGGCTGCCTTGCGTTAGGAGCCTGCGCAAGAAGGTGGAAAGGGATGGGAGCCGCCAGCATCGCTCAGCTGCCTGGGCTTAGTGGCAGGGTTTGTGGAGGATGCCTTGCTGAGCTCTAGTGTACTCTGAGCCAGGATGCTTTTCCTCTGTGTGTCTGCTTCCTCTTCCCTGCTGCTGCTTGGGACTCATTGGCTCCCTCCACCCCTTAAGGAGCCTGTAATCTGGGTATCTGAGAATGACGCTTGCATAAAGCTGAGCTCAGCTGGAGAAACAGACTGAAAACTGGGAGGTTCTTTTGTTCAGATTCCCATTGTAGAGCCATCTTTCTCTCCCCGCCTCTGGAGGTCCCTAGCATAGGAAGAGGAAGGCTGTGGGGGCCCATACTTCCCTGACCTCCTACACCTGTGTCTTGGTTTTGAGGCAGGAGGTTGCTCTGAAATGGAGAGAGCTAGCTGTTACCTGGGATGCCCCTAAGTGCCCCGTAGCTCCAGTTTCCATGGTTTCCCTGCCCACTCACAGGAAACGTAACGCTTACACGTTCGCCAGAAGCAGTTTCTTCCCAGCAGCCAGAGTGGATCCACATCCTAAGCTGTATGAGTTCATGTCTGGGTTAGGAGATTAATGGAGACCTTTGCGAGGAGCTCTTGATTTTGTATCCCCAATGACTCCACCTACTCCTCAGATGAAAATTGCCTAAAGTTTGCTCCTATAGTCACTGGGCTTCGGGGTTTGACATTTTTATGGTGTATGGTGTTAGAACTCCAGGCTCTGTCCTGTGATCCAGCGTGAAATAAACATCATGGTTATATTTCTATTATGGAGTGCCTCAGCCTAGGCCCGGTGCTGTTTTCTTGGCCTCTGTTAGCACTTTTGATACACCTAGCCAGCAAGGATGTTCTTTGAAGTCAGCAGATGCACAGAATGGCCATGAGGTTTTCCCATTGTGCACAGCCAGATGTACCATGTTAGTTTAAATTAGGTTGAGTCTAGGCAGCCTAGGTCCTTACTCCACAGGCCTGTCCAGATGTACTCAGTAAAACTTCTCCATGACTACCTACCGTACCTACTTCTCCATCTACCACCAAGAGTCAGATGCAGTTGAGTCTTGGATCTAACATTCACAGATTTAAATTTATTTTGCATAAATCCTGTAAGATATAAGGTAATAGATATGAGGCCTAGTATGTGATTTATAAGCTGGAGCTATCAAGTAATTTGAAATAAATTAACAACCAGGTGTTATATCCATTAGAGCAGTGCAGACTGGACATTTACATTCATCTCTCCCCTCTTAGTGATTGAATGAACTCAGCAAAGTAGCCAAACTTCCCCAAGACTCAATCTTTACATCTCCAAAGTGTGCTGGGTGTAGAAAATGGACTTGAAGCAGTTAGCACAGGACCTGGCAGTTAAGTGCTAAGTTAGACATATTAACACAGGTAACACAATTTTGGTACCAGGAGGGCGAAGCAGGGGGATCAGAGACTTGAATCTTTGTTAGACTCTCAAAAGAAACAAAACAAAACAGAACCCTCCCATCTTCTGCCCCCACCTCTCAAAAAAAAAAAAGTTTGATGGAGCTATTGTTTTGGTAAGCATGCCTTTGGTTGTATGGATTAGTGTCCTGGGAATTCAGCCACACTACTTCACTACTATTTACCATAGATCTTCTCTGCTCATATGCATGCATTAAACACATGTAATGTGTTCATCTGTCCTGTGTATACATGCTTTGAAATGCTACATTGTTAATCATGTATGCCAGGAGAGCTAATACCATGCCTTATTTGTGTTCTGTGACTTTGTTTTGACTGAACCATTGAAAGTAAGTTGCAGACATGAGTCTGCTTCACCTTTGTCTCCCTTTTTACTGATTTTCTCTAAGCTACTGTTACTTTGGGCTAGATGTCAGCTGCTTTCTTCCTTATGGCTTTACCCAGAGCAACACATTAGATTGTAAAGCCACACACATCTTAAAAGCTGGTCTGGATTTTTAGTATTTGCCCACCACCATCCTGGTAAACTGAAACCAGTGTATATATCACAGTTATAGCCCTTAAAGACCAGACTTCCTGGACCAGATAGGATTGATGAAAATTACAGGGAGAGTGATGATGATGACAAAGTCTACCAGTGAAGAACTTTATAGACCACGGCCTACTTAATCGGTGATGTTACCCTGTCTTGGTTGGTTTCCATCGCTTGTTGTTATTGCAGAGAACATGCCTCAGTGTTTCTCCCTTTCATGCTGTCATTTCTATATTCCTTCCTCTGTTCTTTTGTTTTGTTTTGTTTTCATTTGATGTTCTAGGGGTCAAACCCAGGGGCTTTCAGATGCCTATTAAGAGCTCTATCACTGAGCCCCAGCCAGCTATTTTATCTCCCAGTATTTTGAACAGCATGGATTTAGGAGTTAACCTAGTACTGGGGGTGAGGTTCCGATATTGCTTAGTAACATAGAGATGGATCTGGGGGGGAAACAATTTTTTCACTTTAAACTATTTTGTTTTTAATTTTTGAGATTGGAATTTAATTACATTTGTCCCTTCCCTATTTTCCCTTCAAATCCTTCCATATATCTCCACTCACCTTCAAATTTGTGGCAGATTGTTGTTACATGCATAAATGTATTGTGTAGGCACATATACTCCTAAAATATAACCTTTTGAGGCCATGTAATGTTACTTGTTTGTGTGCTTTCAGGGCTGACCATTTGGCAGTGGACAACCCATTATGGTGTCTTCTTAGAGAAGACCACCCCTTCCACACCCAGGTTTACTTTTCAGCGTGCAGTGCTTTGTGTTGAAGCCTTGTGGGCTTTTCTTTCTCCATCCAGATTGGCACGTTCACTGGTGTCATCTTTGTTCAGCTCCCAGTTGGGCAGTCATGCTGAGACTCTACAAACAGAGCCTCTGTTGTTGCTAGGAAATATCAGTTTCACAGCAAAGTTCCTGATCTTTTGTCTCTTAACAGCCTTTCTTCCAACTTTTCCTCAGTGTTTCGAGCCTTAGGTAAGGGACTGTTTTGTAGATGTATCTACTGGGCCTGGAATTCAGAGCTCTGCCTTGATCACTTGTGGTTTTCTGTAACATCCTCTATTACAAACAGAAGGTTCCTTGATAAAGAGTGAGAACTACATTTGTCTTTGTATTAAGGAAAAATATTTATAGATTGTTATTAGTGACTATGCTGGGTTAGTAAATTAGAAATTGTATATTTTCCCTTAGTAACCATGATTTCATTAGTATGAGTAGTTAGCTAGGTAGTTTACAGGCATGACTTCCATTTTGTTAAGCAGCCATTGTTTTATGTTTTAATAAATATTATTTAATTTCCAGCATTATTATTTAATTTCCAGCCTCTTTATAACAAATAATTATCATTTTACTATAAAATGAATTTAGTGTAGTGGAGACATGCTGTTGACCACACAGCAAAATTGACTCCCATCCTCTTGCCAGGCTGTAGGAGCCAGCTACTACTGCTTCCTCCTTTTACACTTGGGCATTTGCATTGTTTTTCTGTGTTCAGGTGGAGAGCCATTAGGATATGCAGTCCTGAGGTGGCCTCCACTTCTTAACAGCATGCAGACCAGAAAGAAGCCCTACTGCTGCTTTGAGCCCTTCACCAAGTCATCTAAAATTGCCTGATAATAGCCGGGGAAGGTGGCATGCGCCTTTAATCTCCCTGGTACTTGGTTATTCCCAAACAAAAGAACCAGGAGTCTTTAGACTCTTAGGAATACTTGCAGCCTGGCAGGGTAGTTATAGAGACTACATATCATGGAGGACTGTGGAGTGCCTCAAGAAGAGGCCTCTGTAGGATTTGGGGCTATATTAAGTACATTTATTTGTTTGTTCACTTGTTTGTTTGTTTGTTCGAAACAGGGTCTCATTATTAGGTAGCAATAATTGTCCTAGAACTTAGTATGTAAACCAGGCTGGCCTTGAACTCATAGAGATGTGCCTGCCTCTGCCTTTGCTGGAGTGCTCATTGAGCCATCTTGCCAGCCACAAATATATATAGCATTGTATAAATGAAGTGCCAATAATTCATTAGAGACATTCTAGAAAATAAAAGATTTTGAAAATAAAAGGAAAATTATTAATTCTGTAATCTATCCATGATCACAATGGGTATTCAACAATATCTCCCTTAGTCATCTACAACTGATTCTGTAACTCCCACTAGATATTGATTCATGATAATGCACCGTCTATGCTGTTTTATATCCTCTTCATAAAATATAAAACAACCTGTCATGATTGTTGTGTGATCTGGTTTTCTCAAACACGAATTGTTGGTTCCTGAATAGTATCTTCTCGTGAGAACACAAAGGTAGCCATTAGCTGTCTACAGTGATAAACTCCTTCCATTTATTTGACTTTCTTTTTTTCTCCTTCCTTCCTTACTCTACTCCTTCCTTCCTTTTCTTCATCCCTTCTGATAGAAACTATGTCTCATGATAAGCCCAGGCTGGCCTTTTACTTGACCCTCCTTCCTCAGCCATGTGGACCACTTGTCTGGCAGTTTCTATTTTTTAAATAAACATGAAGCATACTGTTTACACTAGAGAGATTTTTTTTTTTTTCAAAGAGCACAGACATTGTCTTCAGAGCTCAGGACCAAGGGTCTTTTGCATCTGTGAAGGTGTCTTAATGCTGAGCTACATTTACTACCTATTGGGAGTTTCGAGATAGGATCTTACTGTGTAGCTCACAATAGTGTCTGATGTGTTAGAGCTGCGCTTTCGTCAGAAAATACCACACTAAGCCCAGACAGTTACCTGTGTAAGAGGCTTAATTGAGAGGGAGAGAGGGGGGCAGTAGTGTGGAAAGAGAGGAGGGGGAGAGAGAGAAAGATGGAGGAATGTTCTCCGTGTATATATATAGGTTGTGACATAGTGGCCACAGGTAAAGGTGGGAGGTGAGCCCAATGGATTTTGGAAATATGGTGGCTGTTGCCCTGGCAACAGGTCTGTGGACCTGCCCATGCATAGGCACAGGCTTTGGATCATGCTAAGCACAGGCTTTGGATGATGCTAACAGTGTCAAATTCATGATTTCCCCTGCCTTTGCCTAAGAAAACATTCCTGATTTGTGTTTGAGTATCTTCTCTTTGTTTTTGTTTGTTTTGTTTTGTTTTGTTTTGTTTTTTTTCTAGACAGGGTTTCTCTGTATAACCCTGGCTGTCCTGGAACTCACTCTGTAGACCAGGTTGGCCTCTAACTCAGAAATCCGCCTGCCTCTGCCTCCCAAGTGCTGGGATTCAAGGTGTGTGCCACCACTGCCCTGCATGTTTGAGTATCTTTAAACAAACAAATAAACCCAATAACAACTAATGCTTTTGTTGCTAGCCCTTCAAAGACTAAGGAACACTCAGAACTTTTGGGGGCTTGCTGCTATTAACCCCAAAGATGGAAGGAGGAAGACCTCAGACCCAAATCATCATGGCCAAATTAATTAAAGCAAACAATAAGTTAAAGCAGGCTTTTTAATTTGTGTACAGGGGCTACCTCCCATAGACAAAGATTCAAAGATTCAAAGAGGTCAGCACTGGACACGAGGAAGGCAAGGCTTTTCTAGCTCAGGAGAAGGGGGGTTCCAAATGTGGAATTTGTCAGGCAAAATAGGTGTCATTATAGGAGGAGAACATAAGCATAACAAATTATTCCTAACAGCCTCCTGAAATAAAGACATGCTTGCATGGTGGGCATAATAAAGTAATAAAACAACAGGTAGTCATAGGTTATAGCCCCTTTGAAATGAAGGTAGGGTTGCAAGATGGTCATAAACAACTTTTTAAGACAAAGACATGATTACCATTCCTGAACAGGCAGTACAAAACCATTTGTAGTTGAGGTTACAGGCAGGGCATAGCATAATCCTTGCAAAACAGAGGTTTAGTCATAAACAGGAATGAACCTGGTGTGCCTTTACCGCTCAGATTGTTTTTAAGCCTAAAATGGAGGCAGGCTGGTTCTTCCTTCCACCACTGGGAACCACGAAGCTAACCACCACCTTGCTGCAGCTCTTCCGCATTCCTTCTTCCTTCTCATAGCTCAGTGCTTGTTATGTCGCATCAGCGTGGCTCCGTTTGCTGTTGCCCTGAGCAAGAAGGGAGAGGGTCAGTTCATCAGGAAAGGTGTGATTGTACACTGTGGATGAAACTCGGGATAGATGGACGGAAAGCCCCCGAGAGGCCGATCTGAAGGGCCTTTAGCTCTCCACTCCTCTCAGGCGGCTTCTTGAAATGCGCTATGAAGTCTGCTTGTTGGGGGGGGAAAAGTGATAATTTTATTTTAGATCAATATCTCCTATATCAAAACTCCTTCATCAAAACACAGCTAGGCATGTAGCTCAGTTGGCAGAGTGCTTGTCCAGCATGCACAAAGCTCTGGTGGCTTCAGCTCCTAGCCCTGGATACATCACGATTGATGGTACATCTCTAAGCCCAGGGGATATGGAAACAGGACGAACAGAAATTCAAGGTCAGCCTTTGTTACACTTTGAGTTTGAGGCTGACCTAGGCTACATGAGATCTATCCCCCAAAGAAAAACGAAAGATCCTTTTTATTATAATACAAGTCATTTTCAAAACAAATAAAAATATATAGCTCTTTATATTTTTTTTTTAGGTTTATATCTATTCTCCAATTTTTGAGCTGTGGGATTCTCTTTCTCCTAGGCATTGGTTTGGTACTGTGCGGTATAGCAGTAAGCCCCACCCCACCTCCATTATGAAGCAGGGATGTAGAACTGGATCTGGGGAGGAACACTTCCAATCCTGGGAGGTCAGGGATGAGTCAGGAAATCAAGGCAGGTCTCATCTACAACACTGAGTTCAAAGCCAGCTCGATCTGCATTAGATCCTGTTTCCTCTCGATTAAAAAAAAAAAAAAGGTAATGTATAAACCCAAAAGAAATGTAAAATGCCAGTGGTGATACATACTTCAGTGGAGCATAATAGAGCAGCATGAGCTGACAGAATAAAGGGCACATTGCTATTTTAGACAAAGTGGTCCAGTAGCAAATACAAATTAAGAAGTCTTCTGTTGGTTGTGACAATTAGCTTAGCTAGTGGATGTCTGAGTCGGCCTGGTGTGTGGTTTCAGACTTCCCTCTGAGCCTATCTGATTGCTAAGCCCTTTCAGCCTGTGATTTGATCTGAATGTTGCCTTAGATTCGTGAGGAAACAGACACATTTCCTTCATAAGAGAGTGTGCAAGGAGGCAAACTGCTGCCCTAGTAGGGGGGGCCCAATTCTGCTTTGTTTAGAGCACCTTGCCAATGACCAAGAAATCCTCCAAGTTTCTAATCCTAGAAGGAAAATACACTTGACAAACTAGTGATGAAACCGTGAGACACATTTGGTGTATATGCTGTAGTTCTGTTAAGAGTCACCTGTTATGTCTCCAGAAAGAGCTCCATGGAGGGCAACAGATTCACATGCTAACTAGATGCACACGCCCTGCCCAGAGCAGGGAGAGCCAATTCCTTTGTGTTTCCAGCAGCCTGCAAAGCTGTGCCCTGCTTTTCATCCCTAGTTGTGCAGCAGAGTTACTTAACATGTTTCCTTACACTCCTGTTATTGAGCACATATGCTTTGGCCTACAATCACAAATACAGATACAGGTTAAAAGGACATGGCCTCCCCAGGGGATGGTATTCTTGTTCCCTAGAGGATGGTCTTTTCTTTTAGATGGCCCCTTGGGAGCATGTGGAGAAAGTTCATTTTCTATTTGGTGGTAGTTCATGTATATGCATGTGTACCTTGATTCCTTGGGGGAGGGGAGGTGCAAGGGCAAATGGAGAGAAAGTGGCTGTTCTGGGCTCATCTATGTTGGCCATAAATTAAGGTTGGGCTATATGGTTAGGTGAGATTATACCCTCTAGCAGATCTTACTGATTGATGAGAACCACATTGATGCAGTAATTAATTTTTTAGTCCAATTCCATACTTCTTTTAGAAGCCTTAGTATTTTATCTGCCATATCTGGGAGTGTCACGTTATGAGTCTCCTCTTACATGATTGATTTTTGAATATCTGTTTCAGAGAGTACTTGGCACACAAGAGAAATGTTTTAGGATTTGATAGAGGGAAAGATCAGAAGAAGGGATGCTGCATGCCCTTCCATCTATCTGAAGGGTAGCCCTTGGGTTTGTGCCACCTAAAGCATTATTCCTGGCTGTGGTGTTTGTTGTCTGTCTTGAAGCGGTTACTCCCCTGGTTCCCAGCAGTGTCTCCTGGTTTTGACCCATGTGTTACTGAGGATGTAAATGGTCCTACTGTTTCTGTGACAGTGGGTGACTGCTTCCTTTCATGTCACACTCCATTGATTCTGCAGTGGAAGGAAAGGGTTTGGAAAGTTATTTTGGAAACATATGAATCTGATACCAAGCACTTGAATTTGACTTTTTCTTTTTGCAAAGCTTAACCAGCCAGTCTTTGGAGACTCTCATTTAGAACACACCTATGTTCACTGTTTCCATCCTATGTCTTCCTCTCTCTTGATGGTTGACCATTCAGTCATGGGATTATGTAGGTAGATAATACAGTTTATAGAGAATTGTGAGCCTAGGTAGACTGATGCTTCTAGCAGATGCTATAAGAAGATGTTGAACATGGCAACATGGTAGGGAAGCACCAGAGGGTTGAACATAGCTTTCATGGGGAAAATGTCCTTGTAGAATCAGTAGGAGTTTATTGGACAGAAGAGGGTGGGAACACAGGCATGTTGGCATCACTGTGGCTGATTTATTTGTAGGGACCATGAGAGCTGGAGACGGAGCTTCGATACTAATTCCGCTGGCAGCCTAGGGACTCTCTTTAGAGGGTTCTACTTTGGTGAAGCCTGGGTTTCTGGCTTCATCACAGAAAAGAATTTCTGAATGACTTGGTGTGCAAGGTTGGAATCTAGCATAGATTTAATGCAGACGTTAGGGCGGGAGAGATATACCTTTGCAAAGGACAGTATGAACACACCAAGGCATGGCTTTAGGTTCTCCATAGAGAGCCTAACAGTTGGCCATGATAGTAGAGAGATATACCTTGGCAAAGGACAGTATGAACACACCAAGACATGGCTTTAGGTTCTCCATAGAGAGCCTAACAGTTGACCGTGATGGTGGAGGCAGGTAACCATGTCACCCAGCACTTAGCTGGTGGAGGCAGAGGAGAATCAGCAGTTCAAGGTCAACTTCGTTTGACTGCATCGCAAGTTTAAGACTCAGAGACAGGCAGACAGAAACAACATTGATTTAAGTAGCTTGACGATAGCTATATGGACCGTTTGGGTAGCTTCTGAAATTACATTGTTAGGAGCATTTCTAAGAAACTTCAATTTTTTCTTTTTTTTCCTCTCTTCCCCCATCTTCCAGCTATTCTTCCACTTCCTTCCTTTTGTCTTTTCCTTTCTTTCTTTTTTTTTTTTTTGTTTGTTTTTCCAGACAGGGTTTCTCTGTGTAGCCCTGGTTGTCCTGGAACTCAATCTGTAGAGGCTGGCCTCAAACTCAGAAATCTGCCTGCCTCTGCCTCCCAAGTGCTGGGATTAAAGGTGTGCGCCACCACCGCTCGGCTGTATTTTCCTTCTTTCTTCTCCCTCCCCAATAAATGAGATCATAGGGAGATTCTCAGATACAGTTTTATAGCCCGAACAGGAGTAGAATTCGATTGAAAGGTACCCCCTATTTGAGACCTCATGTAGACTCCGGAGTGAGGGGTTTCTTTCCCTTGCCCCTAAATTTCCCTTGTCATTCTGTCCTGCCTCATACAACCCAGACAACACCCGGGTTTAAATGCATAGCATCGACATCTAAAGTTAGAGAATGTGAGTTGTGGTCAATTGTGCAGAGATGGAGGATGTCAAACCTGTGCTCTCCTCAGCAACACCCTGAATCCTAATGAATTCTCACTGTATACTTGATAAGAGCAAAAATAGCGCAGGCATGGGGCAGACCTTGGTACCCAGGGCATGGGGATTTATCCCAGGGTCTCTGTTCTGTCTTCTGATGTATGGATGCCATAAACACAGCTTTGGTGGGAATGCTCTATGCCCCAGTCCTTTAATCACAGGTTTCTTTTTCTCAGTGATTACAACTCAAATCCTACTGCCAAATCCAGTCAGATTATCCAGGTCTCGTGGTCACTACAGAGCACTCTGCCTGGAGAAGAGATGGTGCTAGACAGGGTCAGGCTTACCTGGGCCCTCTATGGCCTGGGAGCTGGTTACAGGATGCCAAATGGTGGAAACTAGAGTGAGACGCTTTATGTGTAACGCACATCCCAGCCTACACTTTTAAAGGGACTGAGAGCCTTCTGATTCCCCGTCTTTGTAATGGTTATAAAGAAGCCAAACAGACACCTCATCATCAGTTTTTATAGATCCCCTCAAGAGAGGATCCCCCTTCCTTTTAGTTACCCCAAGTCTGAAATATTATTTGGAAGATTCCAGATATAACTTAAGTCAAATGCCCCTGAAGTCTCACATTGTCGGGCTTTGTCCCAGCTATTCATCTGTGTATTCATCTCTTGGTCGAGGATATCCATGCTGTATGCCGTACGCACCAGTTAGTCCCTTCATAGCTCATGTGTTAGACTTACTGTGAATGACACCTTAGTGCTTGTAAAGGACTACTCACTTTACTTAGTAATGACCCCAAACATGGTGGTAATGGTGCTGACAACTGGGGTATGACAAAGAGAAGCCCTAAGGTGTTTCTTTCAAATTGGTAAATATTTTTGGCTTACTAAAAGACTCCTACAACCCCTGAGGTTCTAGGATTCTACAGCAGAGTAAAACCTTTTGAATGAGACCTCATTTATATATTACAAGTGTTCTATTTTATTACCTTCAATTATTGATCTTTATTATATTAATGTAAGTATTAATACTTATTATCTAATTGAAACATTAAACTTTATCATCTTAATTTTACTCATTTCTAGGGCCCCTGGACCATATCCGATGTCATTGGGGGGGACTTTAGTGATACAAACACTTTCCTTATTCATATTGGATAAAAAATCATCTTATCCAATATGACTCTGATATCATGGTGTATAGAAAGTGCTGTGTGGTAAGAGTTATCCACCTTAACAGATCTTACAGGAGAAGCAATTAGGATAACAACAATAATCTCGAGTGCTGATGCTGGCATGTGTGTATATAACAGATAAAAAAAAAACACACACAGTAGTATTTGCTTGCTAAAAGATGAAAGGAGACCTCAAATGCCACAGGCCTGAGGTACCTTTCTTGGGGGTGCAGAGCTCCCAGGATCCTCAATGAGACTTCAGGCACTGGTTAGCTTTTCTGTATCTTTTGAACATGCCCCCCCTTACTGTGAGTATCTCACCAAATGGATACAATTCTAGCACTCAGTGTGTATTCTTAAAAATCCCACATGGTCCTTGGATCGACTCCAGTTTCCTCAGCTGCTCTTTAACCAAAGCAGCAGCAGTCAGGATGATTTTGACTGTAAGCTGTCATGAAAAAAAATCTTGAGGTGTCATAACTAAGACAAGTGATTACCTAACTGATATCTATTTTAAGAAATATTAATTTTTACTTTGCCAAATGCAGACTTTGGTTTTTTTTTTTCTATCCTTGCATCACCCACTCAAACTTCAATGCATAAAATAGCTTCCCACTAAGTGAGTGACGGCGTTTGACTGTCATTGATAGTTTCATTCCATTGGACAAAAAGGGAGGGGAACACTGGAAGTCTTTCCAGATTGGGAGGGTCAGTCATGAGGCTGTTTTTCCTCTGGTTAAAAATACTTTGCATACTTCAAGGAATGCCATTGAATCTGTCCCTTGTTCTTTTCCTTGAATAAAACTTCACACACAGAGCTTGTGAAGCCCCCACCTACTGCTTCTGTCACTGGCTTCACGCAGCCAGAAGTGTTCTTCAGATATGGGCGTTCACCTGACATCCAGATGAAGATGGGAGAAGGGGGTCCTTATACATCTTCAAAGTTAACAATGATCTCCTGAGAAGATGTTTCCTTTGAAGAGCTGGTCGTTCACAGGCTTTTAGGAAGGGAGAAAATTGTTTTAATGACCTGTTATTAGAAATATCCACTATCATCAGACTTATTTTCATCTTTCAAATCCTTTTCAAATTCATGGGAAGAAATGACAGTAACATCCCCTGGGGAGCGAGAGCTGCATGGGGAAGGAGTTGGCCTGGGCTGACTTCTGCCAGCCGTATTCAATTTTGCCAGGGTTATTTTTGCCCTTGGCAATCTTCTTCCTCCCTAATTGCAGGGCCATATGGTGCTTTGTGGTCCCCCTCACTCACGACAACACACACACACACACACACACACACACACACACACACACACACGCACGCACGCACTTCCCCTCCATTCAGTTTTTGTCTTCTGTTGCACAAATTACTGGCCATGGTGCTCGGGCTCAGCAGACTCAATGCTAGAGGCCTTGCAGTTTCCAAATCTTAAACACGAGAGCTGAAGAGGTCTCTAGCAGATGACTGCTCAGTGACTAGGATTAAAGACATTGGGTAAGAAAAAGCGAGCTAAGACTTAGTTTTGGAGGCGGCCAGACATGGATTCAAAGCCTGGTACATACTAGCCGTCTTCATCGATCTCAGAAACGGCACAGTGAACATTTGCTGAGGGTCTACTGTATGCCCGTGCTCCCAGCACTGAGAACTAACGTCCCGATCTCCTCTATTTATCATGCTTGTTCTAAGGGGACTGAATCTAGGGGCACTTGCAGAAGTCACATAGTTCAGGCCAGTTTCTAACTGCAGCCTTATTTAAACTACACTCTATATTATTATTTCAGCTGTCTTTTTAAATGATCTTATGTACTTATTTACTGTCTTATGTGCATAGGTGTTCTAT
>JADRCC010574244.1:0-13199 GCA_019843855.1 Hylomyscus alleni | reverse complement strand
TCTGCTGCTTTTCCAAGCACAAGGATTAGAGTTGTACACCACTATGCCCAACTCCAGGATATATATATATACATATATATACATATATATATATATATATATATATATATACGTATATATATATATTTAATTTTAGATGTATATTTTTATAATTTCATGTAAGTACACTTTGCATTCCGACCACTCTCATTTCCTGCTTCCCTACCACCCCATTCACCCTTCCTTGCCTACGAATTACTCTCTCTCTCTCTCTCAAGTACATGTCTACCTGTCTGTTTTTTGATCTACTACGATTAACCAGGCCCATATGTCTGTGTGACCACGATTTCAGAGGGGTTTATCGGAACCTGGTCGACTCAGAAGCTAGGCAACTAAAGGCTGGGGATCTTCTGCCTCCCAGAATCTATAGCTACTCTACGGTTCAGGAGCCCTTCGCTCTTCTTTAACTGATTGATCGTAACTGGGGCTGGCGTTGTGGGGACTCAGTGCAGGTAGCTACAGTTCATGAGAACTAATGATTACAATGGGTTGTATCAAGACTTATAGAGTGGTGCTTCACAGCCTGTTACCAGTTCTTTCAGCTTTCATGTGTGGATTGTGGTTTGTAAACAGGTGAGGCCAGGCAAAATCTTAATTAGTCAGATAAGGCTAGAGCCTGTGATTGGGCAATGGAAAAAGAAGGCGGAGCTGAAAGTTTTAGAGAGGGAACACACGCGCGCGCGCGTACACAGACACACACACACACGCACACGCACACGCACACGCACACGCGCACGCACGCACGCACGCACGCACATGGACACAGACACGAGGAGACAAGATGGAACCTAAAGGAGAGGATGAAACCTAAGCCAGAATCATGTGGGGATTTCACAGATAGACATTGAATAATGTAGGGCACATCTGTCCAGTCTAGGTGTGCAGTTTGTATCAGTATCAGACAGCGCCTGCACTGTAACAGTACCAAGAATTGGGTGTTGGCCTGGGGGATTTAACAAGAGAGACAGACTCGGTCATTCGTCAAGGAAGAATGCCAATCTTTATTCTTCTCTGCTCAATTTATACTGAGCAGCGTGGGGGAGGGATTAAAAAAAACACACACACAAGGAGGAAACCCCCAACTGGAGCTGACTCATCACCACCTGCAAATGGGCCGAACTGCAAAAGGCAGGATGTTTTTTCTCGCAGAACATAACATCCTGTCTTGAAGCAAACAGGTTCTGCAAAGAGACATCCAGGTAGGGGGCCTGTATCCAACAAATACGAATTGAGTTTTGAGTTCTTTGTGTGGGCATTTTGGGAGCTGAGGATTTGCTGTTATAAATCTGGCTGATAATTTGCAAGCCTCTGAAGTTTTCATTTTATGGGGCTAGGGGTTTAGTTAGAGCCAGTGGCAGCCAGTCTCGTTGGCTTAGCTGCAGAGGAATGATGGCTTGGAAAAGCGAGCTGTTCGGCAGGCAGCAGCAGCAAACCTCAGGAAACAGCAGACAGCAGCTTGGGGATAGCCATGGGGGCAGGGAGACACGCCACACTCATGTACTTCCCACCCCTTCTTCTGAGGCTGTCTTGATTTGCTTTCTATTGCTGTGATAAAACACCAGGACCAGACAGTGGTGGCGCACGCCTTTAATCCCAGCACTTGGGAGGTAGAGGCAAGTGGATTTCTGAGTTCGAGGCCAGCCTGGTCTACAGAGTGAGTTCCAGGACAGCCAGGGCTATACAGAGAAACCCTGTCTCGAAAAAACAAACAAACAAACAAAAACACCAGGACCAAAAGTAACTTGAGGACGAAAGGGTTTATTTCTGCAATTAGCTTATAGTCTACCATGAAGTCAGCACAGAACTCAAGGCAGGAACCTGGAGACAGGAACTGAAGCAGAGACCATAGAGGAATGCGCTTATTGGCTTGCTTTTTTATACAACCTGGTCCAGGGGTAGCACCTTCCTCAGATAACTGAATCTTCTCATATTAGTTACCACAATCAAGGCAGTCCTCCACAGACATGCATGCAGGGCAGCTTTATCTAGACAGTCCTTTACTGAGATTCTCTTTCTAGGTGACTCTAGACTAGGTGATGCTGACAATTAAAAATGACCATCATGGTGACTTAAGTTTGTGTGTGTGTGTGTGTGTCCTGAAATCTTATTTTTTAAATATATATATTTATTTATTTTATGTATATGAGTACACCATTGTTCTCTTCAGATCCACCAGAAGAGGGCATCGGTTCCTATTACAAGATGGATGTGAGCCACCATGTTGTTGCTGGGAATTGAACTCAAGACCTCTGGAAGAGCAGTTGATGCTCTTGACCACTGAGTCATCTCTCCAGCCCGAAATCTACTGTTTTGCCCAGAATTTAAGCAACATTAAAAAATGTTTAATTTGTAATCTGAGAGTCTCAGGTAGCCGTGGCTGCCCTCAAACAAAGGTTGGTTTTGAATTGCTGATCTTATACTGCCTTAGCCTTCCGAGTGTTGGGAGGACAGTCGTGTCAGAACACTTTATTTTCTTTCCATCATGTGCATCTGTGCCTAATGATGATCTAGTTGTGTGTACAGAGCCTAGAAGCACTTTCATATGCTCTAAACTTTCCTTTTTCTTTGAACATTCTTTCTGGAACCATCAGGAGTGCGTTGGTTTATTTATTTTTACAAAGGCAGAGATAGCTTTGAAAAATAATACCCACTCCTGACATCCATGCCACACACAACAGTTCCAAGCTGAAAACCACCAAAGAGAACTCTGGGAATGTATCATTCCACCTCTGTAGACTTGGTCCACAATGCAGCAAAGAAGAGTAGAAACAACCCAGTGTGCCTGTAAGAGCCCAGAACGTGCCAGCCAAAGAATAATGGGGCCATTTCTTCCACAAATATCCATAGTTTTTTGATTTGTTTTATTTTGTATTATAGAAAGTGAATTCCTTGATATTATTGGATATTCAGCAAGGAACAAGAGATATTTTCTGCTTCTGATAGGCTTACACTCAAATCTCAGAGTTGGGCACTAAATATCAACAGGACAGAATCTGTATGGAAAATTGAACGTGAATGAAACCTCTCTAGTTTTGAATGTTGCCAATGTAAACATATCAGTTAGTCATGAATGTACTGAAGAATGTAATAAATTTTCATGTTTGAAAATTACTAAATCACTATGGTTTTTAAAATGAACAAGGGGGGAGATGTGGTCTTAGAAATAAATGGATCTAGAGATAGTCTACTGACAGCTATTTCATTCACTTGCCTTTTCTCCAAATGATAGCTATCTTAAAAAAAAAAAATCTTCCTCGTGACTCACTCTTGAAGTTGGGAAATGAAGCTTACTCTTCAAGAGGTTCCCAGAGTGATCACACTTAAGACTGTGGGAAAGGATGCAGCTGAATGGTCATGTATGAACACTATGTGCTGAAAATCAGGTCTTCATCGATTGTACACAAATCACAAATTTCTAGTACTTTTTACTGGCACTGCTTCCTCTGTGGGTTATGTAGGAAATGCTTTAGTCTGAATAATTGTTCCTGAGGGGAAAGCCTTCGAAATAAATTCACAGTAAGCACACACACACACACACACACACACACACACACACACACACACAGAGAGAGAGGGGGGGGTAGACTGTGAGCATGTGCTGTATGTAGAATACTAATCAGTTAGGTCTGTGTGCCTAGTATAGTTAAGAACAGTTTAATCAGCTGGGTGTGGTGGCTCATGCCTTTCTTCAGCACACAGGAACTCAGGAAACAGAGGCAGGCAGAGCTCTGTGAGTTAGAAACCATCCTGGTCGACACATCCAGAACAGTCCGCACTGCAAAGACCCTGTCTCAGGAGAAAAAAATAACCAAAGAACATAGTTCGAAGGTGGCAACAGTATCTGATTATAATAAGTCATATCCTGTATGCTTTGGCTTACTACCAAATTGTTTAAAACTAATAGCAATAGTGGTCAGCTAATCCAAAGGCTAAAGTAAATAACAGCAGAGGATTCACTTTCTATACTACAAAACAAAACAAATCCAAACACTCTTTAAGGATATTTGTGGAAGAAATAGCCCCATTATTCTTTTGTTGGAATGTTCTAGGTTCTTACGGGTGGGCACACAACGAAAACAACAACCTCTGCTCTCGTGTTGGTTCTGAATCATCCGTAGCCTGATCTCACCATTTCCACCTCTATCAGAATTTACTTTTAGGGACTGTGACTAGGCAGTCCATCGTAGGGACTGTGAAGTATGGATTATTGTTATAGAAGGGGCAGCTACTTTCATACAAAAGCTGAACAGCAGTTTCTCTCTTTAAAAATTTTTATTTATTTATCGTCAGTGTATGGATATGCTATGCAGGCGTGTGTACAGTGGCACAAATGTAGAGGTCAGAGGGCAACATTCCTGCCGTCTTTATGTGGGTTTCGGGCTAGCATTCATGCTTTACCTACTGAGCCATCTCACCTGTGTGCTTGCTCCCTCCCCCATTTCTCCTTCCTTCTTCCCTCCCCTTTAATGGTTAGTTCAGACCTAGAAAAACTGAACCTGAACAAATGAAATAAAAAGATATTGTAAAAAGAGCTTTGTCAGGGCAATATTCTTTTTTTTGTTTTGTTTTGTTTTTGTTTTTTTCAAGACAGGGTTTTTCTCTGTATAGCCTGGCTGTCCTGGAACTCACTCTGTAGACCAGGCTGGCCTCGAACTCAGAAATCCGCCTGCCTCCGCCTCCCAAGTGCTGGGATTAAAGGCGTGCGCCACCACCGCCCGGCTTGTCAGGGCGATATTCTAGGAAGGTTCTGCGGCAGTCCTGAGGCGCCATTCATTTCCCATATGTAAATTAGAGCACCAAGCACACATATTTTGTAGATCTTAAGCATGGGAGGTTCAGATTTTTCTACGATACAGAATGAAGTAGAGGGAAAAGCTCGAGACTGGAAGTTTAAGTTGGAGGTGTTTGCTCACTGGTTTTGGAGGATGGAGGGTTAATGGTGACTCAAGCTTGTCAACCACTAGCGAGGTCTCCAGCCCTGGTGTTTCTGGGGTGTTTGCCATGTGCTGCTTTGAATGAATGGCTTGAGTGGAAATAGTAAGAGTTTCCTTCCTGCCTTTACTTTCATATTCCTAGCGCTGTCGACATTCCTTTACGGTAGCCTTATTTGAAAAACACTCATATATACAGCAGGACACATCCTTTAAGAGTAAGGGATCAAGCTATAAATATAACTCTCTAATGACGAAAGCTGTTTGGAAATGATCTCTTACTGTGACTTTTCTCAACCGTTGCAGCGCACTATTAAATGCATTAAAAAAAAACACACACACACAACACTTATCTAAGACTCTAATTGAGAAGAATATTGCCTTGGGAAATTGCTCTGCCTAAGACAACTGCCGCTCTGTGTCTTCTCAGATTTAAAAAGCCAAGTCCCACTTCGCAGTCTGCAAACAGTAATTACCTCTGTGAAATGAGCAGAGGTCCTTAAAAGGGTCTGCGGGCTTCCCGGGATCTTTCCGGGGTGAGCGGGGATGCGGGGCTGATAACCCAGCTGCCTAGGAACTAAGAAGGGCCGGCTGCAAACTTCTCAGCTGTTGACAGGCTGGCCTCGCTGAGAACACTGGTTAAATATAGCACGCGCAGCTCAGCGCCCCAACAAAGTCGCTGCGCTGACAGAGTGCGGGGAGCAGCGGAGGAGAAACCTAATCTCAGAACCCAACAACACCTAGCAACAGTTGAAAAAACTTTGAAACAAAAGTCCGGGTGGGAGATAGGCGACTTCCAATTCCTGCTGACTGATCCTGACTGAAGGAGAAGCTGCAGCTACTCTGTCCGTTTCCTGTATGACTTCAGCTACTGGCTGGTCCCAGCAGAGTGGGAAAAGCATTTTTTTTTTTTTCCTCAGTCTTCTTTTGGGCTGGCTAGTTTTTCAGGACTCAGTCTTGGACTGTGGGACAAGCCACTGGATTCTTCAAAGGATAAACGAACGGAGAAAGAACACACCTTTGGTTAAAGGAGACGACAACAGGTAAGACAACCCCTGTCCCCCGGCCCCACAAGTAGCTACTTACTGTTAAGAAATCTCTTTCCACAAGAAGAAGGTTCGCTCCAATTCTGCTTTGTTTCTTGCTTGGCCCCTGCACGTGTAGGAATTATTAGAATCAGTGTGAATTATTAAAAAATCAAAATCAAAATCAAAAACCTTTTCTCTTTCTCACAGTCATACCGATTCCCTTTTAAAGACAACATTTTGTGATATCTTAATAGTCATCAAGCTAGCCCTGCTCAGTTATTCATGTTTCTGCAGGTAATAGAAATATGACGAAAGTACGACCAGGGTAGCTAGCTAAGCCATGGAGGGGACATTTCCCCAGGGACAAAATAGCTTTTATTTACTGAAACTAGCTAAGCAGCTTGTGAGGTAACTGAGGAAAGTCCTGTGTGCTGTCCCGCGTGGCTGTGCTGTTGACCCGCTTCTCTGTGGGCTCTGTTTGCTGGGTTCTCTGATTGCATCGGGGACACCTTGTGCCGGTTCTGACCTCATTTGCCTGCAGTTGCCCAAATGCATCTGACTCGCACAAAATATGCCTGCTGCCGATTCACTGAGAATGTTGTGTTACTTAAACTAATTAAATTGAGTGATTGCCTTTGTGCAGATAATAGATGCTGCTTTAAGAAACTTAGAATTTTTTTTTTAAAAGGAAAATTCCCCCAATCTTTTCATAAGCTGCGTGGGTGTGAGTAAGAGTGTATTTCCAGTTGTGTGAAGGAAGTTCTAGAATCCTCTGAGGGTATATTGTCTCCCTTTCCAGAAGGTGGCATGCACTTTAATCAGAATTGCTTACACAGAACAATTTCATGTTAGTCTCACAGCTTGTGGCTACAAACTACTGGTACAGTCAGTATTGATTCCTGGTGGTATGTAGTTGGGGCCAAATTTGCATAAGAGGATGGATTATTTCTTCAAATCATCTAGAGTTTGGTTGAATAAACCTAAGAATAAGATCAAAGAAAATACTGAAGAACTTTTTTTTAAGTTAATTGAACTTAAAAAATGTTCAATTGGAAGCTCATGCTTATGATCCAGCAATGGAGTGATGTAGTAACTACATAGTAAGTTTTAGTCTAGCCTGGCTGTAGAGTAAGATTGCCTTTAAAGACAAAAACAAAACAAAAAACCTATTTGTGTCTATTTTGTCAATGTAAAAAAAAAAAAAAAAGAATTTCCAAGAGCCAAAGAGATGGTTTAGCAGTTAAGAGCACTGGACACTCTTCCAGAGGACCAAAGTTCAATTCCCAGCACCCACATGGCAGCTCACAACTGTCTGTAATTCTATTTTCAGGAGAATCCAATACCTTCACATTGACATACATGTAGGCAAAACACCAACGCACTTAAGATAAAATAAAAAAAAAATCATTAAAAAAATCTGAACCTGCATAAACCAGTTTGGAAAAGAATCTTTTTGACAAATGATAATATGTAAGCTTTTTAAGCAAATGTTCCTATAGTCGATTGATGATTAAACAGTGTGTGTTAGGGAAAAGAAATAATGCTGTCATTTCAATGTATATCATGCTACATAGTTCTGATTATGTGTTTAGTTTGCAAAATAAATGAAGCTAATCCTATGTAACCTACATGCACATGATAGTGAGTGGACATGCTGGTGTCCTTCACGTTGGAGAGGAAACTCATGGTATATTACTGGAGATGAAATATCTTTGTCTTGAGAGACTTATATAAAGTCAGAAGTAGATGCTTTTAGTCCTAAGAAGGGTTACATCGCTGGCTTCCACGTGCCTGTGGAAGGTCAGAATCTACCATCAGTTTGAGGCACTCAATACTCTCTGGCATCAGTGATACACCTTTTAGATACCAGCACAGTGCTCCATCCAGAGTGAATGTCATGCCTGCTGGAGTAGAGTCTTGAGTATCATTAATTGTTTTCATGGTTCTAACTTTCCTCATGAGAGTTAAGTGCTAAGGTTAAACCACGCTGTTTCCTCCACTGTCTGAACAAAATGTCACAGTCTGTGAGTACAGCATCCATTCCCTGATTCATTTGAGTGCACGCTTATGTGCTGTTTTGGGGTGTCCTCTCTTCCCTTCCTTCATAAGAGCAGTTGGACTCTACTGTTCTCCTTAGCTCTTGCCTGGATATGCTACTTGCTGCCCACTTTCAGCCTCATTACCATGGAAACCATGCTGCTGGTGTCGGGGAGATATCTCCCCACCTTGCTGTGCTTGTCTGTCTATGCGTTGGGTATCCAGTGGACAACCAACTCCTTGTTGCTGCCAAACACCAAGGGTGGACATTTTGAAAACCTTCCATCACCTGACACACACTTAACTTTTCCAGTTTCATTCCCACTATCGAGCAGCAAGGTCCCCTGGCTTCAGGTACTTCAGGTTAAGGACCGTTCTTCAAACACAGGCACAGTGGACATTTGAAGACTTTGCCCTTTTTCTTGCCACTTGCCTTACCTAGGACACACTTCCTCTACTCCTGAAGAAACCTTGTTTATCTTTACAGACTCAGATCATTACCTCCCATCTTCACAGTGATTTGGGAAGTGACTCCTTAGTTTGGCCACTCAGACGCTGTTTTAGTTAGCGTACTTCACGGTAGGCTTGGCCTTATTCAAGCTGGGATTGTTTTGTGAAATCTTGATAGCTCTGGAGTGTCTTGGCCACATGTACACAATGGACGATCTATTAACTTCCTAGGTTCCAGATTTCTAATGATGACTATGTGAGGAAGTGTAAAATCAAGACAACCAACTAGAAGTATGGCTAAAAGTATCTTACCTAAAATTTTTCTCACTGAAAAATAGTTTTGCCAAGTTTAACAGTGTTTACACATCTGACAGTGAGGATGATATTACGCACCTCACATATGCTACCAAAAGGACGTCTATTTACCTGCATTCTGTATATGAACCGAAACTTGCTAAGCCTCTAAATTCTGTAGCTCATATTTTTTAAAGTCGTCTTTTAAGGCCAGATTTTGTGTATGGTTACCTTTGGTCAATTCACTTAAATCATGACTCTATGAGTCATGGATTAAACTCTGGCCATGAACAACAAAACATTTAAATATCATGGTCATTTAAAATATTTTCTTCTTACGTATTTAAAACACAGATGTTTCTTGGTACTACTTTCAATCGTTTATGAAACCTGCACCCTTGCAGAGAAGAGAGGGCAAGAATGCAGGAGGCTTTTGAAGCTATTTGCTCTGTATTCACCAAAACAAACAGGCTCTCTTCATAGTCTAAGGTGGTTTTCTATTGGGATTCATGAAATAGTTAATATATTCATTAAGCAGCGGTCTCTGCCTGGTTTATAGTTTTTAGTTATTCTTTAGGAGTGAGATGTTGGGGTTTATACAGTCTAAGTAGTGTACATTGTGTTATATTCTGTTTTTGTTTCAGATGAGCGTTTCTCTTTAAAATATTTTTATTATTATTTTTAGTGTATGTGTATGTGTGCACAGGCTGGTGCCTGGTGAGGCCAGAGGTGCAGGAGCTGGAGCTGTAGGGCCATTATGAGCTGCCTGACAAAGGTGCTCAGAATTGAACGCATCCTTTGCAAGAAACATATGTGCCCGATATGCACCATCCCCACCCAAGACTTATTTTTACTTATGTTTATGTGTTTGCATCTGTGTGAATGTATGCCATATGGGTGAGGATGCCTGAAGAAACCAGAAGAGGGCACTTAATTCCCTGGAACCCTGAACTTTGTACCATCACTGTTGAGTGCTGGGAGTGGAACGCTGCAAAGTCAGGCAGTACTCTTAACTGCAGGGCCTTCTTTCCGGTCTACAGATGAGCATTCAAAAAAAAAAAAAAAAGATAATATTAGGATAATAGATGCCTCAGAATTAGAGTATTTAGAGTTTAATCCATACTTTATGTTTTTAAATAAAATGCTATGGGTCTGATAGGCAAGCTTAGGTTAATATCTACTTTAACAAGAGTGATTAAAAGAAAAATTATCGGTAACAATTTAGAAAAGTGATATAAAACCTACATTATAAATTAATTTATGCAATATTTTAATACATGCCAACAGAATAAAAGATAAGCTAATGAAATAAATTTTGCTTTCTTGAGTCTGATAAAAGATCTAATAGTAAGGACTCAGTCATAAAAGAGGAGCCAGGAACAGCAAGTAACAGGCAAGCCTGATGACCTGGGTTCAGATTTCAGCTCCCTTTCGCCTTGGACAGGTTCCCTGGGCTTCAGCTTCCAACCTGAGGGTTGCAGTGTTTTGTCCTCATAGAGTTGTATGAGGATTGAACAGCTAATACGTAGGTATGTGTCTGATAGGTATGAGTCCGATAGATAGATCCAATCTCACCTTTCCCGTCACATTTTAAGTATAATTATTTTAATCCTAGTTGCAAACGAAGTTCTCAGATAGCTTGTAAACTGAAGCTCCCCATGGTAAGAAAGGCAGGAGAACTCATTCTTTACGTTGGAATCTGGGTTGGGACATTCTCTGCTGCTGGGCGCCCTAAGCAGACACAATTTGAAGAGCAGCCAATAATTCCAGATGGAATTTATGCTGCACCTCCCCCAACCCCCGTTATCACTCAGCAGTCTTGTGTCTTCTAGAAGCATTACTAAAAAGGTTAAGAAATCACCCACAGGATAGACTGTTCTTGTTTCTATATTTGCACTTGGAGATAAAATGTCTTTATACTTAGGGCTTGGCTGTCTCTTCCACATCCAGTTACACTGGGTAATGCATAGCAGTGAAGACTATGGAGGGGGATGATATTAAATTTGTTTTTCTTTATTTTTTCTCTTAGATGTTCTGTTTTGTCTCACTAACTTAGTAATAGATAAACTAAAAAAAAAAAACAAAAAAACAAAAAACAAAAAAAAAACAAACCCCAAAACACAAAAAAAGGTCACGTCAGGCTAACTACGACCTTACCAAGTCGAAATGAATCCTTGCTATTTATTGCTCTTAACTCTAGTCAGTCTTAAAAATGACAAGAAAGTCTACCACCAGACAAACAGAAGTTACAGAGATGCTTGTGCAAATGCGGTACATCGTATGCACCTAACTTGACAACGATATATGAAGCACTCTTACCAGGGGTGAGCTTCTAAGTCGAGAGAGTAGCAGTAAACTTTGTGAGGGATGGCTATGGTTTAGACTTGCCAATTCTATCCCAGCTCCCTAGTTGGCAGGAAGAGTCTGTGATGAAGAGGTGTGGCAAGCTGGGATTGGGAATTATTGTTCTCCAGGGGAAACCTGGTGTGAAGAAGGAAAGAATGAAGCAAGGAGGAAGACATACATGTGGAAAGGTGGGCTGGGGGCGGGGAGAAAGCCCTGTTCTTCGGTTTGCAAATACCCTGCAGAGGTTCTAAGGCCAAAATATAAGAACTTAGGAAAGCAAACCGAGTTATATTACTTTTCCTTAAATGGTCAATCTCACTCTTTCCCTAATGAGAAAAGGGAAAGGCAGTTGGCAGAATACAAGTTTCTCTGGTAGTAGCTGGAGCAGCTTAATTTCAAAGGCCAGGCATCCTGTTGTGGCAGAACTCGGGAGGAAAGTCAATCCTGAATTGAGTAGTGTTTTACTGTTAAACATCCGAAGGACAGCTTGAGAAACTCTGGGCAGAGAAATGAAGTCATGAGACTTTGCTAGTGCCCTGTGTTCCCCACCCCTGCGGGCTTCGTTTAAGCCACAGCGACACTGAAGCATGGCGTAAGTTTGTGTTGCTTGTCCTTTTTTGGGAAATGGTGTCAGTGCGTGTAATTCTGGGTGATTTATGCGTTTCTGGGGGCCCGTGGAAGACAAACCAAAGGATATTTTAAAGCTAGGACAGGATTTATCTCAAGTAATTTGACTTGAATTGAGCATTTAAGGTTAAAGGATTTTTTTTCCCCCAGTTCGAGTTTCTTGCTTAAATGCTGCTACCTATTGCTTTATCTTAAACAGGGGGTAAGCAATGCTAGCTGCACTTTGGCCGAGGACCTTATGTGTCTGCACTTAGGAGTAGCTCTTTTTCTTGTGTCATCATTGTCACTGCAGTCCCCCCAGGCACTTCAATCAGTGAACTATGTATTCCTTACTTTCATAAAGAAAATGTATAGGAAAGCCACAAAAACGGACATAGGAAGGTCACTCGATGCATTCTTAAAACATCTACCTTTCTAAAGATCGGAGACTAGAAGATGATTTGATTGAAAACAGTAGACTTCTGACATCACCAAGACAATCAAGTTACTGCCAACTTGTCTTGTTTGTCTGTAAGGGTTTTGCAAAACTAATTCCCCCCACAGACGCACACGAGTCACAGGCAACACAGTAATAGGGATAAATTAACTTTCTTTTTCTTTAATATACTTACGTCTCGAGTAACTCATTTTAGAGCTTTCTGCCTGGGCTGGAGTGCTACGGAACAACAGGAAGGGAAGAGGCATTGCTGAGTTCATAATGCTATTTCAGTGCGGCGCACGAGGAAATGACACCCCGGGCCTGTGTCTGGAGCCTGCAGTTACTGTGACAACAATGAAATGAAAATGAAAACAAAGATGGGTTGGCTCACTGGGGAGAGCCAGCAGGCTCTGCCAGCTCAGAGTTCTCCTAACTATCCTCTGAGTCTTGAGATGTGACATTGGAGTTGTTCAAGGCTCTCTCTCTTTCCTTGACTGTTCAGGTAGGGACACATGCTTGAACGGCAGGCTGGTATTTGGATCACGGAAGCTTGGTTTTCCCACGTGGCCCTTTTGGACATTATCTGCTGTGTTGGGAACCACCAAACCAGACACTTTACTCCCAACCGGCTGCTTGCTCTGCCCTCAAGTAAGCTAGCTGGGTTCATGAGGTTCTCTCCTCAGGGGTTGTCCCAACTTTAGTAAGACATTCTCATCTTCAAAACTGCCTAGTCAACAGATGCCCAGCATACCAAGTGTTTCACCAGTTTTCTGGGGTCACTCAAGCCCCAAGTTTTGCAGAATGATCTGATACATAATATAGTGATAACAGTAGCCTCTGTGTATTGTCATTTACATGTGACCATGTATAATATATGCAAATAATGATAGTAACAGCCAGTATGCACTCAAGAGCACTTTGTGCTTGGCATCACACCAAGCATATAATGTGAATGGTTTTACTTGCTTCTCATAGAAGCTCTGTGACCTTCAATTTTTTTTTTTAAGTGTTGGAATCTGAACTCAGGGC